>VXBC01013087.1:1193702-1272058 GCA_013399945.1 Ploceus nigricollis
CGCACCTGGCAGCGCCCGCGCTGGCGGCCCCGGCCGCCGCACCGGCTCCTGCTGCGGCTGGGGCCCCGCCGCCGCCGTCCTGCACTTCCCCCCGGTCCGGCCGGGCGGAAGGGCGCTGCAGTCGCCGCCGCACCGGGAGGCGGAGGGGAGGGCTGGGCTGGGCTGCGGTGCCCGTCGGAGCGGCGCCGGGGTAGCAGGGGCGGGGGGCGACCTGGGGCCGGAGGCTGAGCCGGGAGCGGTGGTTCCAAGGTGCGGGTTAGCAAATGGGTAAGAGGAAAGCGAGGAGCGACAATAAATCAGGAGAAGCCTGTCCTAAATGCTAATCCTGCCACCAACATCTGCTTTGAAGTAAAATTGTTCAAGAGAGGCTAATCTCTCTTCCACTGCTACTGCGCTTCAGGGCTCACTGTTTTTAACCCAGCTGAAGGAGGTTCTTTAGATAATGAGTGGCTGGAGAATGTGACCCTGGGAACAGATAGTTCATGGAAAGTCCTGTGTGTTCCACAAAGAAAATACCCGTGATGTTAATTAAAGTTGGCACATCAGTCGCTGCAGTTTCAAGCAAGGCTGACACCCAGATGGCATTAACGACGTTCTCCCCAGCAGGGATTTTGAGAGGATCCCTTCTTGCTACCTTTTCAGAGGCTTGAAGGTGGAATTGAAGTGTTACACAAATCTTGCCTCACCCCTTAGTCATGAGATTTCCTTGAACTGATGTTTAACTCACTGGGCACACCACACACCCTGTCCCATGGCTCAGCGCAGGCAACTTGTCCAGCTCACCTTGCCCACTATGGACCTATCTTCTCTTGTTAAAGACTTTCCAGCCTGTTCTTACCAGGTGCTTCATATGCTGTTCTGAAATGTTCAGATTAAACTGTTTAAATGTCCGGAGCAGTGGCAGATCAAACTAAAAAGCAGAAGTCTTTGGTTTTATTTATTTAAGCATTTTTTGGGTGGGATACCTGCCTAGTAGTGTAAAAATACTGTTACAATAAGTAATGATAGCATTTAAAGATGTATTTTACCATTCGTACTCTCAATTTTGATGGAGATACTATGAATGTTCAAGGGTAAGTGTATGAAGGCATTAAGATGTTAGATGAAGCATACTCCAGACAGTTGTATTTCTGAAGTGGAGCTGGAGACAGACTTGTAGTGGTGGTAGCTATAGCCTGCTCATTGCATAGCAGCAGTCTGAGGGTGACGTTTGGTGATCTGGGACCCAGGCAAGAGATTTTGCACTGCAGCAGAGTTAAACCAGTCAAATACAAATAGCACCCTTTGAATTTGTAGTAGTACCTCCCTCAGCACACACCAGCTGAAGAACTCTAAGGGAGAATGAGACCTATGTGCCACCTTGTTGTCTTTCTGTTTACATGCATGTATGTACTCCCTTTTCCTCTTTCTGTCTGAACCACTCTGTCCTGTCAGTCACTGAGGGATGCTGGAGCAGCTTCAGTTAACCATGCTACCATCTGATGCTTTGTCAGAGACCAGATGTACAACCCAAGCTTCACAAGACCATTTAGTCTTCAACTTCCAGAAGTTTTTGTAGTACCTGAGCAGTGAGAAGAGCCTATTCCTGTCAGCCACGATCCCTTCATTCACCCAGCCTCTAGCAGTTAGGTTTTCAACTCTGAAATATTTATTTTTGGATGGGGAGGGACATGTGTTTATTTATTTATTTTTTGTTTTGTTTTTTCACTTTCTTGTCTGCAAAGAAGACTTCTTCAGTCCAGCTCAAAGCTTATTAGTAACAAATAGCCTATTTTGCTGGCTTTTGGACCATTTTGTTCATTTGTAGCATGTGTAGAGGGCCCAGTAGATCTCCATGAGTGCTTATGACCTGAGTTTGTCTTGGCCAGACATGCAGGACAAGAGCATTGCATGAATGACAACGATTAAAATTTGGTTTTGTTTTGCCCAATTCCTTCATATCTCTCCCTGTAATAGAAGCCCTGGCCCTGAATTAGACAGACAGGCTATCTACATAGTGTAATGGGAGAGAGAAGTACCAAAAAGGCAGGTATCTATGACATTTTGAAACCAGGCCAATTGGGTCACTCTGAGACACTTCACAGTCTGGAATACTCAGGCAGCGATGTAGAGGCATCCTCAGAAGGCTAAGTACTGATGAAGTTTCTTCTTGCATTAGACATCAGTGATGAGAATTGTTTTATACAAGTGCTTTCTTCCTCTAAAGATTCCGTTTCATGTTTCTCTTCTACTTAATTGAAGCAGAATTTGATGGGAGTCTGTCTTTCTATGAGAAGATGGGGCATGAAATATATAGGAAAGGGTTTTCTGCTTCTTTGTTCACTCCTTTCCTGTGTTGCCTCGATCAATATTTACGAGAGCAGGGACTCCAGCCTTCGTTTTCCACGTCCCATTGATGATCTAAATCAAAATGGCAGAGACACCTTCTGTATCTGCAGCGTTTAACTTCAGGCAAGCAAAGAACACTCTGGCATTGCCTGCTGGAGAAGGCCAAGGAGCGTAACACATGCTGGCATCAGGATTTTGGGTGAGATGCCAATTCAACTCAACTCTGGAAGTACAAGAGCTTGGAAAATGTAGTAAAAACAGGTTTCTCTGATGGCAGGTCATACTTAGGCAAGAATTTTGAGGATCATAACTAATCAGCTTTGACTGAACCAGCAAATGCCTGTAATTTAGCTAAAAAGTCATTCAACTTTAGATGCTGGAAGTTAGAGGTTCACATTTTAACCTACTTATTTCCTCTTATTTATCACTTTGAGAAGGTCTTCAGAGAGGACAAACTGCACTCTGGAACTGCTCAGTTCCCTTTGCTGTCTCTAAATTGTGCCTGGTGGAACCTGTAATTGTTTTAGGTGGAACCTAAAAACCTGTACTTTTACATGCAGTCTGTGATTCTCACCTTCAGGTTTATCTCTAAGTCCTTTATACAGTTCCTTTTAGTTTCAGTAAAAGTGAAAAATCAATGTATGTCTGTATGGGTTTCTATGAATGATCTATTTGAAAATAGAAATACACAAATCATCCTGGTCCAAGCTGTCCATAAAGTAGAGTACCATTTGGTGTAATAGTGGTTAGTGCAAGGCGTCTCAAAGGGAGAACAAAAGTGTCCTATAAAATATTTTATTTATGTAAAGTACAAACAATTTATGGAAATAACATTGAACTGGTTATTCAATGTCCAATTATTCATATCTAAAATAATTCCTGAAGCTGGAGAAATAAAACACTTGAATGACTCCATTTAGGAAATCCTTTTGACTCAAGTGCTTTCCTTGAAACAGCAAATAGCAGGATGACTTTAAGCACATATTTAATTGTGCCTCGTAATAAAGTAATGTAATTAGCAATTACTTAGGAATGATGCTTTAAAATACTTAAGAGCTACCACAGACATGCATTTTTTTAGGAGGACTCCTTGTGGTATAAACAAGGTTCCCTTCTGAATGCAGCTTGTGAGTTCTCCAAATTGTTCCTTAGGGTGTGCAAAGGTGAGCAGTTTTGTTTAACAGCAGATCATTACTGGCTGTTGGATTCTCTTCTTAGAGGATAAAACTAAGCTTGTAGGAGGGGCAGTGCAAGGCACACATTTAGCAAGACTCACAGTGTATTGGCCAAGCACAGGGGCAAGTGCTGTAATATTTTTTTCTTCTTTTTTCCTTTCCCACCACATGCTGCCATTGCTAGTGACACTTTTGGTGGCATTGACCTGTGTATCACTTCACAGTGTTTTACAATCTTCTGGCAACAGAAACATAGCACAGGTGGGCAGCTGTCTGTTAAAAATAATAAACATGAAGAGAACAGAAGGCTATGTGTCTGCACACTTTTTTTATAATTACATGTTAATTTGATAGCTTTCAGATTAAAAATGGACTGTATAATAGTGGCAAAAACCAGAAGACTAAATTATAAAAGCAGACTAAATTAGAAAAGTTGAACTGTGTGTGTGATTGCATTATATTTGGTGGCAGTGATTAAATTAATAAATTTGCTTACTGGTTGGAATGTAGATTTATATGGTTCTGTTACCTTAGCTAAGGAATAGAGCAATTCCTATCTAAAACTCCTGATCCATGGTGCAGAAATATCATGCTATTTGTATACAGACAACAGTGTGCTTATATTATTTCTTTGCCAATACCAAAGAGTTCAGTAGTGTCCAGAGCGTGTTTCCATGTTATGCAGGCTGTAGTCAAGGAATTTATTGACAACTTGTAGCCAAGCAGGGTGTTTCTCTCTGCTGTTGTCTGCTGTTCAGTGGCAGCCTGTATCACACTATACTGGGCACATACATCACACCAGATGAGGCTGCTGAGAAAATGCTATAATCTCTTTACAATGCTGTCCATTTTGATTGAAGGGCTAACTAGGGACTAGCACGTGGGCTTACCTGGGGAGGCATTAGTGCTGTCACCAAAGTATGCTCCTTCAATAGCACTGTCCCATTTTTGTCCCGTTCACTTGTCCTACAAGGAAGCAAACCCGACAGCACTGAGGAAGCGTGGAAAGCAGCTCTCTCTTCCCAATGCTAAAGATTTCTTTTCTTCTGTGTTTGCGAAATCCCCTGCTACCAAATCTCTCTGTTCTGACCATGGGAATAAACCCTGCCCCTGGGATGACTGAAGGCTTGTTCCAGACCATGAAATGAGTAAATAAGGGCTGCATTTGCACAGTGAAGGGTAAATCATCTGTGCAGAGAGCAGAGCAGGGACAGCAAATTATGTAAGAAAAATATTTTCATCCTGGGACAGGCATATTCAGGAAAATAAATGCTTTGCATCTATTTTATATTTTGTTTCCAAAGAGAGGCAATTAGTAGTTCAACCAAGGCATGAACAATTCAATTTCCACTGTCTGTTTTCTATACGGCCACTGAAATGTGTCCTGGGGACCCCATGGAACTGAGCACACAGTTTGGCTCCAGGATGTCACAGGGGGAGACACATGGACAATTACGCATCCTGACACCTGCAAACTTCCATTTAGCACTTCTGCTTTACTTTTCATAGATGAAAAGTCCCTCATAGGGACTCCTCCTGGGCCAGGCAGGACGTGCACCAAACCGGATACATACACTGACAGAAGTAAGAGTTTCCTTATTACTAAGCCTGGAGCTTTCCCTTGTGACCTGCTGTTGTCAAAAAAGGCTGGTAAAAGCTTGTTGAGGGGAAAGTACCAAACTGATGGCTAGACCCAGGCACTAAAATGTCCTACTCTGTTTGAAAAAAACAAAGGGCTCAAGTCACAGGCTGAATTTGAAGCACATGTGGTGCTGTCTTCCAGGAGGTGGAATGTGATATAAGTCACACAAACCTTTCTGGTTTAGTTTGCTACAATTTGCACCTCCATTCCCCCAAAACAAACAAACACTCAAACAAACCAGAATATAAAAATAAAGTTGCCATACTACAGTGGTCTTAAGGGGTCAGTCATTACAACTCCTAAGTCCCACAGGTCAGACAGGTTATTTCATTTGGAAGCTTGAGAGACTTTAGTTGGTAGGAGAGGGAAACCAGTAGAAAGAACTTTATGTAAATAGAATAAGTGGGGAAAAGGTAATGCCCTAAATGTGGAGCAGTATTACAAATGTTTGGGGCAATATTGGGTTGTTTACATTACTAGAAAAGTATATATTGAGGGAACAGAGTCCTTTTGAAAGATGTACGTCTCAAGGTAAGCCATAAATGGGTGTGGTAGTTCTTTCATTTGGTATTTAAGAGCTTTGCAGTATAAAATATACCTTGAAGGCTGGGTGTGTGCAAATGTAATCTCTGCAAATGTTGGCAAGACAGTTACTGTTGTCAAGTTTATTCTGGCTTTAGTATGCTTAGGTATTTATGAGGACTTAATAGCAGAACTGTCACATCCAAACACCAGGTCATCACTGGGTATGTCAGAGCACAATGACATGATGATTACAGTACTGTTCATGGTCACTGCTTTTGTCACTTATTTGGTACACTGGTGTCACCAACATACCACAAAGGTAAATTATATTAAAATACTGCTTTCTCGGAGTAATTTTGTAGCAGAACTGTAAAGTATAAACCATTTTCACAAAGTTTCCTATTCTGGCTAAACTGTGTGCATAGATCTCTGTTCAAGGGTTTGCAAGACACTGTTGTAAAGACACCTACAGCCCTATGCTTTCCACTGGTACACTGGAGCCTCCCTGCTCTTTCTTACAGGTTTTTTTCTGGTAATCATTGTAAACATTGGTTGGTTATTTTCTTTTTGCTTCTAGTCCCAGTTTGCAGCAATCTGCTTCATTTCATGTGGCAGTCCCATCAGATCAGAGAAGTTAAGCATTTCTGGATCACAACAGAATTTGAATGGCTATAAGAAAAGTGCAGGAAGCAGCATTCAGTGGTTACCTGCTCCCTTTCCAGTCTGCACCAGATTAGTGCCTTAGCACAGGGTTATGATGACCTTCATGGAGGGGAGCACTTTCCTTCAGATAAGGTTTATGGCTAGCTGTGACAACTGGATTCAGAAAGGTGAATGTTACACAGCAACGAGGTTAAAACTAAGTGGGTTGTAGGTACAATTACTTCTGTATTGTGTTTCAACAAGGAGAATCCTGCAGACCATGGCCAGATGCATCTAATTCCAGCCTTGCCCTTGTATGGGGCTGAGGGAAGTCTTTGGAGAGTAGACAGTGCCTGCAGTGCTGCCATTTTTGGCTGCTTCCTCTGTGATTGGTGGACAGGATCCTGAAGATATGGAGCGTTTTGGGTTTTTTTCCCTGAGTGAAGTGTAACTTTATTTAATCAGGGAAATCACATTAGAATTATGCTATGGATGATGTATCCTAGATGGTTAGGTCTTCAATACGTAGATGAACACTCAGTGAGTCAGCCCTGCAATTTTTGGTGGAGTAGGTCTATTCCGGTGTGTGGGTGTTTGCAGAACAATTACGTAAGTGTCAGGGTAACGAGGAACTTTTGACATTTCTGGCAGCTTAACTGAGTTCTTTTCAGTCAAAAATACACTAATTGTTGTTCTCTTGCATTAAACACACATCATTGCCTTAACTGGATTTGGGAGGCTTTTTTTAAAGCATCAGTTGTCAGGGCAAGACACTGGAGCAGTTTTATTCTTGAGAAAAGAGGAGATTTTTCACTGTTACAGTGAGACAAACATTTATGAGAACAATTTAAATCATGTAAGAGGGTGCAAAAGTTGATATGCCATATGCCTAGAATTTACTATGGTAAAGCTAATTACTGCCACTGAATGCAAGGGCCCATCAGCATTTTCATTACACCCACCCTCAACACCTTGTCTTTTTTTTTTTTTTTTTAATTTTTTGAGTTTTAGTTTGCCTGGGTATTTTGCCTATATAATTTTTCCAATGGCGAATGATAATGCAGCCTCAAAACAAACCCTTGAAATATGTTATGTCCTATATTCAAGGTGAGTAGGTTCAGTACCCCACTGAAGAATGGTGTATTGCACTGCAAAGGCAACTGCTTTTCTACATGTGTTGCAGAGGGAAAAAAGAACTGGTTTGTCTGCCAAGATCAATATACCAAAGTTAGTCAGACCAGGTCAGTGTCCAAATGACACTTTCAGAAAAGATTTCTCTCTGGAGATTAAATATGAAATAAACAAAAACTGGTAACTGTTTTCTTTCCCATTTAACTGTGCCTTTGGTACCAAAACCTGTAGTCCAACTAGTCAATGGAATTTTATTTTTTTTTTAATCTGGATAAATATGAGATATTTCAAATTATCATAACCTTAATATACTGTCTCTTCTTCTACATGGAGCAATTAATGAGCCAGATCATAGCTCTGAATGGTGCTGAGCATTCTGCTGGCATGCCTGAACATCTAACAAAACAGCATTTGTCAGTGGATTTTGGAGAGCCAACTAATGGCTGCAGGATGTTTTTAATCTAAAAAAATGTATTTCCTGAAGTCAGTCAGAGAGAGGGACTCTGTTACATGCTGCGTACCGCATGATTCAGAGTGAGAACAGCCTACCAGCTGTGTTGGTGCTTGTCCACACTCAGTGTATTGGCTGTGTTAGCAAGTCCTTACCGAGGCTAGAAGTATGTAAGGTGAGGATTCCACCAGTATGTGGTGAGGAATCACCAAAGAACCTGGGTTCTTTGGGCTCAAATCAATACAGTTTTGGCCAGGAATTTTTCTAATTAGTGAGGACAACTTCAGCCTAGACATTCTGTTTTAATGATGGATACATTATGTGAGGGTAATAATTGGATACAGGGGAGCATGTGTGTTCAGAGGATGTGTTGTTTATTACTTCTCTTTAAAATAGCAGAATCAAAGTTTGAATCTGAAGCTGCAATCCCATTTGCTTCCCCAAAACTTAGAAAATTCTAGAGGTCTGCAGCATGAACTGATTGCCTTATATTGCTTGTAGTCTGGTAGACTGAAGGGATTCATTGTTCTGATGTGTGCAGGAGGAATTGCTTAAATCCAATGAGCAAAAACAAAGGAACTCTCAGTGCCTCATATATCTTCCCCAGGATTTATACAAAGAGGAACCAAGTCTTCTGCATTGAGATTTTGAGATGAGAGTGCTCTTCACTTTAGCTTAGTGCCTTCAAGTGCCACCCCTGTTGATTCATGTAGTTACTCAGAGAAAACTGGAGTCAAATAAGCATGAGTTCTTGCATTCAAAGAGCTCTCTACACTCAGTGATAAAATTGATCTCTTTTACATTCAGAAACAGACTAATTATTTAAAATCAATCGCTCCCACTCCTTTAAATACATCAACAACTCGTGATGCTTCTGCTATTACATGTGGACAAGAAATGTTAGAAACAGGTAGGGAGAGGTCACCTACCCACATCACTCAGCTTCAGAGCAACTCAGAAATGTACCACAGGGATTTTCTTTGAACCATTTTGTTAGCTGGACTTTTTTATTTACTGAAAACCTACAGAGGTAAATGTACAGATGCTGCATTATTAGTTGGTAAAGCTAAGAGATACATTGTTATGGGAAAATACTGATCACTACCTGTTAATCATCCCTCTGTATTGAGGACATACCACTTGAGTCAATCACTTTGAAGCTATTGATCTCATCTGAGTAAGACCATCAGTGATGTTACTGCAGTTTTTCAAGTTAGGTTTAGCTGACATAGCAAGGCAAAAGCAGTGCCTGGAATAGGACCTATGGTGTGTGTTGGTTGTCTTTTTGCTCTTAAAAGCAAAGCCTATATTGATTTTGCAACTGACTCCCTGAAAAAAATATATTGCCTATTACTTTAGAAGGTAAATGAGGCCAAAATGGCAGAGAAATTAACCAAGAACTTGTTATTCGCCAGGTTTGGAATTGATCAGTGGTTCTGATCATCCATTAAGCTGGGTTCAGCACATTGCCTTTGGAAAGAAGGGGAAGATGAACTTCTGACCACAGAGTCAGGACAGATGAGACAGGAAAAACAAGCCAGAAGGATCAGGTCCAGCTGATTGGCAGGTTGAGGTCCAACCAGGCATTGCAAGTAAGGCAAAGATGACCCCAAAACCACCCCTATGCCAACAGCTGCCCTATGGACTTGTACAGGTTCAGCCCCATGTCCCTTGTCCCCTTGCCTCCCAAATTCTCTCCTGATCTTCATACTCAGGTCTCCAAAAACGTGAGACTGCCACCATTCACTATGGATTGAAAAGTCTGCCTGTGAGCAATTCCCAGGCATCTGATGTGTGTCCTACATGGCCTGTTGTGAGGCACAGTGATGGGAGGGCTACATGTGCTGGCGAGCAGGGAGCGGCATTTGCTGAGACTGCTCTTGCCTAAGGCCACCCCTTAGAGCAGGAATATGTTTGGGAGTAGTCAGGAGACTTTCTGCTCACTTGGGTGGTGTTATGAATTGTGGCTGAGAACAAGGAGGAAGGAGCAAGGTCTAGACAACATGTGGCTGCCGAACCTGAGAGAGCCGCTCCCCATGAAAAGTGCTGGCTCTGCTCTCTCTGAGAACAGGTTGCTCATCAGATCTGAGCTCTTCTTATCGGCTTGGGGAGAAAGTGCCTTAGCTGACATATTCTTAGATAGAGACTGTTTTGTTTAGCTCTGTAATTTGCCCAGACGGACCATTTGTTGAAACTCAAGGTGTCTGTTTTTTTTTTCTGCTGCTGGGTGAGAGGGCACCTCACACTTCTTCATGGGCATGGTCATTTGGAGGAAGTAAGAAATACTTCTTAAGAAGTGGCAGAGGGGACTTTTTTCCTGACTCCTTTCCTCCTCTCAGGTCAAAATAAGATTTTCTGGGAAGCAATTTATGGTGGTCAGTTTTGGGTTTTTTTAGAAGACACAGCACTTCTAGGAGCTTACAGTCACTGTATACTTGGAAGAGAGAAGATGGGTGTGTCAGATAGGTGTTTCAGATATATCATTTTATTCATTCAAAATGAATTTCTAAGATTGGTATGTCAAATATTTCCTCCAAGGATTTCCTTAGTACAAGGTGCATGTTTTTCTGAAATTTCACATATGTTTTCAGGACTTTCATAAGAACATGTGGGCTATATTTGCTATGAAGTGGCCCTTGGACCAGGGTGAAGTTTTCCTTCCAAAAATCAACTTCAGCTGAAGTAACTTAAACACCATGTAAAAAAAAAGAAATTTTGCCCCGCTGTCTGTGACATTTGTGAATGATGGAAAACCATCCATATGGCTAAACAGACTATGTGCACTCCCCCACAAGTAGTCACTTAGAGGATGAAAGTAATAATCAGCCCGATCATCTGGTTTGTAACAGGATATTTATCTCAAGCTTTTAAGAATGTCATTATTATTGGAGGAGGGTAATGGGCAGTAAGACAGAATCTGTAATGGATTATCAATGTTGGGAAGCGAATAATGGGAAGGGAAGGAAACCTGCCTGAACTGCATCATTCACCAGCCCTGCTTTTGCCCAGAAAGAGGGGCTGTCATCCCATGGTAATACAAGGGGAAGAAGAAGGAGGAAATTTTCCCACGGTGGTCAGTTAAGAGTTCAAGGAGACTAAGTGGGGTCTAAAAAATGGTAGGATCCTGAAAGGGAGGGGTAACACGTTTAGTGTGTCTGAAGAAAGGACTGGTTGAGACAGGGAATAGGGACGAGTCTGTAAAACTGTTTCTGTAAGCACATCCTTGAAAGCTAATCCAGCTGCCCTGCAGGGAGGCTGGCAGTGCCAGAGGCTGAATCTCAGCTCAGGGACTCTGGTCCAGTTAAGCAAATGACACGGTTCTGACTGATACTGGCACAGAGTACGACAGCCTCTGGTTGTGGCTCAGTGATTGTGGCTGCCTAAAAAAACACCTAATTTAAACTCCATTTCTGTACTAAGGAGCATGAAAATTTCAAAGCTTTTTGCTTCCAGTGGAGACTTCCAGTGGTAGTATTAATAGCTTTGGTGAACTGTGCTCCATTGATTTAAAGCACCTGTGCTTCTGAAAGTCAGGATTTTATCAATTTTTTATCACTTACACAGGAAGCAGTGCTGGGTTTAATGCTATTTATCCAGCTGGACATACTGACTTTGACTTAGGAGATCAAAGCATTTTGGTTAGGGATTGTGTAACATCTCCCTATAAGAACTGTCAGGGGTAAATTTACCAAAGCCTGAAACTTTGATGGGTGATCATTTTGCATGAGTGTTCAGCATCAGGAAGCACACAATAAACCCTTTCTCTTAATGGAGGTACAGGCTATGGCCTCTTTAAACATACGTATTTTGGAACACATTTCATCCATTTCATCACCTCCTTGAACATAACAGTACACAAAACTCTGGAGGTGCACTTGAAGGTGAGCTGTCCCTCAGCTCCAAGGAGGTGACCCAAGATCCTTTAAGATGCAGCTTTGTATAATGCAAACCTGGAACTAGTAAGGAGAGTAAGTTATTTGTCTTGGCGTTTTTAATTTATTTTCTTTCCCTTTGCCATTGTAATAACAGCGTTTTTCAATAGGTAAGAGGTTGGAAAGTGCTCCCTCAGGAGCTCAGAGGTTCAGTCCTGTGCTCCCGTGAGTCCTCCTTGCAGCACTGGCAGATAGATCCAGCCCCTCCTTGAGGCTACATGAAAGAGATTTGACTTCTTGTCCCAGTTAAAGTGACAATTATCGCCTTCTGTGAACCAGCTTCCCCCAACTATTTCTATCTGAGTGGTACTAAATACACTTGCTAAACACTTTGACATATTATATCACCAATTACTGAGGGTTTGTTCACAAATTCTAACTTTTAAAGGCATGACACTGTCACCCTTCACTAGGGTAATGAGGAGAAACTGCAGAGTGCAGAATCAGCAGGGGATTCTAACTTTGGGGTGCTATCTGCCCCCTAACCGAGAATGCCTTCTGCTGCTGGCTGTGAAGGGAAGCATGAACAGTAATCTCCCAACTCTGTTTCACATGAAGCCAGGCAAAATATCTGTCCCAGCCTAAATGTACATGAAACGACAGTGGTCCCCTCACCACAAGAGATATTGTCAGCGTGGATGTACTCTTTGAATAGTTGTCCTTAATACAGTAGTAGGGGGCATATACAGAATTAAAATAGATGAAATATGACAGATGGTTGCTTGAGTTTTTCTCTCAACATAAAATTAAAGCCCAGTAAATAATGTAGCATTATACTGGCCCTATTGCTGTCTATCAATGGGTTTCAAAGCCATGCAGAGCTTTGATCAGTCTGAAAATTATTGCTGTTGCACAAGACAGTGTTACTAGGTGCAACACTAGGTTTTTTTCTAGGTGCTCAGACTGCAGATTGGGCCCAAAAGATGGGCCAGCCCTACTATGGCCCAGCACATCCCCTGCTGTGCCCTGCAGGTCTGCTCCAGGGCTGAGCGTGGCTGTCAGAGCCCTGCTGGCTGGCACTTACCCGTGATCCAGGCACCTGCAGGCAACTTGCTCCTGAACAGCAAGGCATTTTGAGTGATGGTAAAGTTGCTGCTGCTGCTGCTGTTTTGTCTGATAGCCACAACCTTTGTCCTGAGCGTGCCACAGCCTATGCACAGCTGACCTGTGCCACTGCAGTGCGCAGGGGTCTCCTGTCTTGCAGAAGGAAATGTTCTCTGTGCTTTTCCTTTATTTTCCTTTTTGTTTTTAGCTACAAACAAACACTAAATATTTTGAGTGTGGATGGCTCAAGGACTCAGGATGATTAAAAGCAGGAGACCTACAGAAACATCCAGAAATTATTGTTTTTAACAAGACAGGAACTTTGTCTGAAAACAGGATGACCTGCTGCAAAAGACGCCGACAAATCCCTGTAGAGCTTTAGAAAAAACAAGCAGGCGCCTGAGTGTGCTTTAAAAAAAAAAAATCCTGCCTAGTAATAAAAAGGGATGTGAGAGTAAACAGGAAAAGAGCACTCCACACTGCGAGCTGCCCAGAGGAGGAGAGGCTGGGAAGAGCACTGATCTGAAAACCTGATATGGAAACTAAAGGGAAAGATTTCTTACTATTACTCAGGACAAATTCCCTGTAAAAGCCTTGATGCAGCTTTGAGTGGCAGCTGCCCAGTAGTTCCTGTGTGCCTTTGTTCTGGTACTACAGGGGGTGTGGGAGAGTAGCACATGTCCCACAGGTTTTGTTGGCTGGATTTCGTGACTGTAAAGAAGTGTCAGTTATGACTTGTTTGAAATACAGGCTTAAGAGACAGTTCTGCTGCATAACTGTATTTCCTGACAATGAACTGACTGCATTTCTGCACACCTGTGCAGTTATACTGCAGAACAACTCACTTTCCTAATTTTAGCTTGAATCTCATGACATATGTTGTTTTCTGCTAAGCCCTAGCTCCTCAAGTTTTGCAGTTTCATGACAGTCTCACCTTTCATGAATCTGAATCCAGTCTTTCCAGCCTTCATGCCTAAGAAAGAAAAATCTTGAAATCAAAGGAAGCGTAGCATAAGGCATAAAACAAAACCCCTATTATTGCTATGTTTTGGATGGTGATTTTTAAAATCAAGTACTACTTTGAGAAATTAGTATATTGATACTTGGGCTTGATCACATTACCTCTTCTGCTTTTTGGCAGAATTTTCAGACTCAAGTACTCAGCAGGTTTTCCACTGGAACAACTTGGCCAGCTTACAGGGATGGGACATGCACAATTTCTCTGGGCAGCCTGTTCCAGTGCATCACCACCCATTGAGTAAAAAATTTCTTCCTCATATCTCATTTAAATCTCTCCTCTTTTAGTTTAAAGCTGTTTCCCCTGGTCCTCTTACTATCTGTCCATATATTCACTCTCCCTCTTTTTTATAATGCCCCTGTAAGTACTGGATGGCCACAATGAATGCCAAAATTCTTTGCAACAGGTTTCTGCTGCTCCAAAGTCAAACACTTCCACAGAACTGAAATAACACCTTAGTGGCCAAAGGGGGATTCAGGGGACATAAAATGAACTGAGAGTAAAAGATTCATCCTCTCAAATGTAGGCCCCAGTACCTACCAAAATGCAAGTGAGTGGTTGGGGCTGGTGCCCATGTTTTGGCTTCACACTGGGGCTGTTAGATGGAAGTCACTCCTCTCTGAGCACCAGAGAGTTGACAAGGTTAGCTCTGCACAACAGCCGTGCTCCTACCATCGCTGAAAGAGCACAGCATTTCTCTTTCACTGGGTCCTGTGGAAAATACAGCAGTTCAGACAAATGCCTGTGACCTTACAGGCACTGATGGGAACCACAGAGAGGCTTTTGGATCCCCTCCCGTGGATGCAGCCCTAAATCCCTGGTGATGAATATCGGGTCCTCTGGCGCTCCTTAGTCTCCCTGTGGGTGTTTACCAGCCCTGGCCTGGGAGTGCCTCCGTGTTCCTCTGTACAAGGCTGTTTTCCAGCGAGTGGCAGGGAGCAGGGAAGCAACACTTGTTTGTGAGCTTTTCTGATAACGGAAAATATATTAGTCTCCACTCTTTTCTGGGTATTACTTGAAGGCAGAAAAAGAACAGCTTCTCCTCACCCTGGAGGAGAACAGGTGCTGGAAATGCTCAGCACAGGGGCTGCCCTGAAGCTGGGCATCTCGGACTGGGGGCCACTCTGCAGCCGGTCACAGCGGTGACAGCTATCCCTGCACACTTCCTCATCCCTGTGGCTGACGCCAAACACCTCCTGCTCTGGAGCTGTTTGGTTTCAATTTGCACTTGGCTCACTGGCAGCATTTGGTTTTGCACCGGCTTTCTCAGGCAGCCCAGTACCTTGGGCAGGGGTTTTTATCCACTCACTTTTTTATTACATAATGGACTTGGTTTTTTTTTTTTTTCTTTGCTTTAGTATAAATGAAAGGTGGTTCGCTACTCTTAATTACTCTTAATTAATCTTAATTCATTTTATAAATAAAATGGTGGTTTGCCCATACACTTATCTGTAACCTGCACCCTCCAGCACTGCACTGCTTGAGACTGAGTTACATAGTAGAAACTATGATCAAAGAAATTTCCAATTTCCAAGAAATGAAATTAAAGCCAAACAAATTTTTATCTCCTCAAAATGAATAGAAATACCAGCTGCTTAGTCCACTGATTCCCTCATTATTTGATACTTGTACGCATGCTCACAGGAGCACAGCTATAACAGCATGCTTCAGTTTGCCTCTCTAACTTCCAAAGTCACAATGAATACAGAGTACAAAAACATACTTGCAGGGTGTAGATAAGCATGTCTGTGTAAGGATTTTGAGAATTTTATTTTTACAAAATGTTCTTGTCCTCCTCAGACAAGCAAAGACCTGATATCATTTGTATTGGCCTAAGAAAAAATAATTCTAAGTAGACATGCAAATGTGGTGACAGCTTGATTCACAAATGTTTGTAAAATTAGTGTGCAAGATACTAAACTACATCATTAGGGGGAGGGGAAAAAGTTAATTCCTTCTCCACAAGCAATAGATACTTAAACTCTGCCCTAAAATGAATCCAAACTTAGTATGATGTCTCATCTTCCAAATTCAACTCACAAATTGCCAAAACAGCACAGCAGAAGCAGCATCACTGAAGATCTAACATAGCAAAAAATCTCTCATTTCTGTTAAAAAATAGTGAGTTCAGGGCAACTGCTTAGCTTTCTGCATTTTTTTTTTCATAGCTCTGTCCTAAGACCTACTGACTTCTGTTTGTCACTTTTTATTTGAAAAGTGGATGTTATGAGTTTTTTTTCCTGTTGTTTGCATCTGAGGACATTTTAACTCTTGCAAATGAGTGGTTCATCTCAGCCTCTTGGAAGGGAGTACTAGAAGACCGATGCCATTAGTGCAGGATAATTTTTAGGCTATTCACTCTTTAATGGGCTATGAAGTAATTGGCTATTTTGGTGTTGCCCAGCAGGGTTTCTGGCTTGGCCCAGTGCTGCTCCCTCAGTAGCTGCCACGCCTGTGCCCCACAAATGCTTGGAAGCACAGACTTTCTTCACTGACAAAAAAAAGCCATTCAAACCAGCCATTTTTCTGTAAAGAAAGCTCACTGTTTTGGGTAGTGAAAACACAGCCTCGCTGCAAGACCACCCTCTCCCCAGAGGGACAAAGCCATTGCAAGAGCCAGCCAGGCAGCAGGAAGGTCGTGCTGGTCACAGAGAGGAGCAGCCCAACGCAGGTTCCGTGGCAGGGGACAGTGGTGACTCCCTCAGACCTGAGCTGTCTGTGGGAAGGTACATTCTGGGGAGAAGACAGCGAGGAAGAGAGCAGTGGGGAGGCAGTCTCTGATTAAGGTGTGGAGAAAAAGGGGCTATTTGAGCAATAGGACAAGGCTGGCAGGGACCTCTGGAGACCATCCAGTCCAAGTCCCCTGCTCAGAGCAGGGTCAGCCAGAGCAGGATGCCCAGAGCCAGATTCTGCGCCTTTAGCTCTCAGTCTGAAGTTGGAAGCCTTGAAGGGGAAGTTTGGCATAGCACAGTTTATGCCAGACTCGTGCTGAGAGGTTCTGAGCTATGTGGGATGATGCTCTAAAAAGATCATTTCAATGAAGTTATTTTTCTTTGTATTCCAGTCAGTCACATATTATTTTTTTCTTCTTGCTCCAGATATTGTTTTGCATCATCCTTGCCATATGGAAGAAAGGAATGGTGCTGTTCTGATCTACTGCCATAAAAATATGAAATGTTTCATAAAAATATGAAATGTGTGATCTTCATGGTAGATTAAAACTGGGAATTCCAACTTTAAGGGGATTTTCAACATGTTGAATTTTATTTTCCTCTTAATCTAGCAAGCTATAGTAGTGTCAAGTTTTCCTAAAAATTAGAAGTCTCATCAGAAATGGATTTGTGTAATATGTGTTTTATTAGTCTTTATAAAAACTGCTTCAAATTAAGACATTAACTGATAATTTCCTTTTATTATTTTAGATATTTCAATTTATAAAAGTCAAATTTGATTTTTTTGGCCATCTAGATACTGAAAGTATTCGGTGAGAGAAGAGTCTCAGAGACAGCATTACTGCTACCTCGAAGTCCTCCTGGACTTCTGGGAACAGAACATGACAAGAATATGAGTGCTTTTAGCAAATCCAACACTGAAGGATTCTATTTAGCACAAGGAATTAAAAAAGAAATACTATGCAGATGGGAGCTGTGGGTAAGCATCTCCCCAGTAACACGTATCATCTATGTTATGGTTTAGTGGTGAGCAGTGGTTTTGTTTTAATGGCTGGACCTGATGATCTTAGAGGTCTTTCCCAACCTCAATGATTCTATGATCAGCTGCACCTGAGCTGTGAGGCATGGCGATGGAGGAGCCAGTGCAAGGGTTTCTATGCTGTCTGTTTGCCCAACATTATAAAATGGCATGCGGATTTCCTTTGCTACTCCTGGTAATGGGAATAATACAGGTTATACCTAATTCCCACAGAGGGCTTAGGTATCCTGTCCTACCTTCCCAGCACTCTGGTTTCTGAAGAAATGGGATGGCTGTGGTGGCAGTGAGCCAGTGGTCCCCAGGCAGGTTCTCTGCTCCAGCTAATAAATCCTTTGGGAACTGGGCCGGTAGCACAACCTAGTGAGCTGGCACTTCAGTGGCTTGAAGAAGAGCTGGCCTGGGCGTATGGTTCATACTCCAATGGAGCCACACTGAAGACAGCCTGAGTCTCTCTCTCTTTTCTGTCTTGGGAGGTGATACTCTCATGTCCCAGCCAGCTCTGTGTGAGCTGATGGGTTTGGGCTTAGCCCCATGGGGACACAGCCATCCTACTTCTTTTGCCTCATCTCTGGCAGCAGTACAGGCACGGCTATGTTGTTCTTCCTACAAGCCAGGAATCCTGGCTGCTTTACACCATCATCCTAATGGCACTGTTTGTCCCCCAGACAGCTCAGCAGCCTGGACACTGGGGTGGAAACAGATTTGAGACCAGCTGTCATCATTATACCCCTGTAAGAATTAGACAAATTCTTTATTCTTACAGGGGCACTTAGAGTGGAGGAGATTGGAGTGGGGCAGATTGGACTTTGCATCACTGCGTTGACACGCTGTGGCCTCTACTGTGGCAGCCAACTCCCACGTGGAGATGGATTCTTACCCTTCCCATCTTCATTTCTTAATCAGACAGAAGCACAGATGCAAAGCAAAATATAAAATTATTTATTAGGGTATGTTATACCAGCACTTAAAAACAATGCAGCAAAAACTACAAACAGCATAGAACTTTGTCCCCATGTATTTTGGATAAGATTTTATGGTAGCACAGCAACAGTTTCTGAGGGATTTGACATAGAAAGTGCATCTTATGGCCTTTCCAGGTATGAAATTCAGAACTTTTTCAAGGTTTGTTGGCTGTGCAAATGGCAAGTTACTGTGGACTAGATGAAATGATGCCACCACAAGTGGGAAGCGACGGATGAGGAGGCAACGACAGCTCTCAGGGTGCAGACAGAGGCACTCCACTGCAGCACAGGATAGTTGTATTTTGTTCAGTCCAAAATTGCTGGTAAATCATCCAGAGTCACTGCTGAGTGAAACAAAGCTGGACTGATACTGAGTGTCTAGTCCTTTTCTCGTAGTCTGAATCTGTACATCTTAGCTCCAGGTTAAATCATACGTGTTAGGAATGAACATAACTTAGGTACAGAGCTCAGAAGTGCAGATGACTGGGGAATCATAGATTAATGAAATAAAAATTGTATTTTTCCTCCCAAATGCAAGTGGACTATTTAAAGAGGAGAATTTTCCTTGGGGAAAAGACCATTTCTGAGAGGTTTTTTCCATTGTTTTTCAGCATCATTTCAGCCCAGTCAAGAAAGCCAAGCTACCAGGAACAGGGCTATATCACCTGTGAGTGATGCAAAAGCAGCTGGAGAAGAAGACAATCAGGGATTAGTTGCTGTGGCATTTTGACAGGGTATTGAGCTAGCTCCTGAAGACAACCAGGCAATGTTCAACTGGAGTTGAGAGCATGAGGGACAGGAAACTGAGATGAATTCTCTTTCCCAAAAAGGATCCTGCGATAAAAGAGGACCAATAACTGTGAGGAGAAAAGAAATATAAGGACAAGTAAAGAAAATTCTTAGTAAGGGACAGAAAATGCCAGGCCTTTTTATGGTCCACTGACTCCTTTACCAAACAGCTGTGTCCTGCTGCAGAAGGATAATCCTGGACAGAGAACAGCCAGCCACGGAAGGCATTTCAAGAGCAGGGTATATGACGCCAGTACTTCATCTCCAGGCCTTGGTGTAGGAAAAGAAGCAGAGAGAGTGTCCTGATGGTAGGTAGAAGCAGGTATAGATGAGATGTTCTTTCATCATACTTTTTTATGGTGCAGCACCTGGGCTGAGCACGTTCATTTGTATAGCACTACACGGTGTGTGAGTGCTTAGCAGACATAGACAGGTATCTGAAATCAAAGTATTAATGGAGATCAGGAGCAGAATGACCTAAATGTGATCACAAATAAGCTTTAGTATTGCACTGCAGGACAGTAACTCCCACACTGAAGCAAAGAAGGAGTTTGAACATGAGGGCTGCTGGCTTCGTGCACTGTAGCAAGGACCTACACACCGATGTTTTATAAAACATCCTAAAGATGTCTGCAAATTGCACTGGGGTTCAGCAAGGGCTGACTAGCTCTCCAATACATTGCATTTGAATTTAGGGAGTGAGGGACCTGAATTGGGCTTGGGCCAACCAGCAGCAGTTCAAACCTTGTCAATCATGCCAGGCTACACACCTGTGCAGACTTAGCTTGAGCAAAATACTGCACTGGGGCAACCACAGCCTGGGCAGCCTTTGCCAGTGGGACTTTCTAAAGAGAGTGGAAAAATACTGAGCTGGACAAGCAGGGCAAGCAAGGAGGAGACACTGAAGACTATTCTGTAAAGAACCCAACTATGACAAAGTGCCTGGAAACAGGCTCTCTCTTCCTGAGAGCAAACTGTTGCACGTGAAATGCTGTGCTATGATAGGGAGTCGATGATTATTGACTTTGCAGGTGAATGACTGAAGTGCTAGCATGAGAAAATGAGCTCTTGGTTTGCCATAGAGGTATTTGTTAATCTTTCATACGTTGAGCAACAGGAATGCAAAGCCTCTTTCCGTGTGGTGACAAGAGGAATCAGAGAAGTAGGAGTACTCATCTGAATTAAAAATCAACTTTTGCTATACTGGCGTTCCTGGCAGGTTACACCTGCTTCCCACCCCATGCCTTGCTGCCATTCTGTCTGGAGCAACGTGCTCTTAACAATAGCTGGTGGCTGGAAGGTACAGCGTGTGCTGCATGCTCATTTCCCTTTCCTCCCACCCTGATTGTTATTGCAGCAGTCAGGAGCAAGAAGGGCTCTTTAACACCATTAAGCTGTGAGAAACCATCACAGTGAGGACCTGACTTCATACAATATGAAATTGAAGAAAAATATTTAAATGGAGAAGATGCCTTCCTGTAAGTACTTTGTACTGTAAAGTGTATGTATACACACAAATACTCACATGCACATGCATCCGGGAGGAGGTGTGTGTCCCTGGGGGGAAATCCTGCCTGCACCACTCCGTGAACAAATTCCCACTGCCCTTGGCAGAGCAAAGCTTCAGCAGCTCTCTGTGCATGTGGTGGGACCCTGTGCAAGTGCTCAGGCAGGCACATTGTGAGCACCTTACTCCCTGTAGTACCGAGGGATGGCACCTTACTCCCTGTAGTGCCGGGGGATGGCACCTGGGCCATACTGGCAGTGCACTGAAATACAGTGAGGGCCTGCCCTCAAGCCAAGGCCCACTCTACCTCGCCCTGCTGGCACGGCTTCCTGCCTCATGTCTGGGCTGGGGCAGCTTTGCCTGCCCACAAGTCATGGAAGCTCTGCCAGGGAGTGACCCTGCCCACCTCAAGGGACTGGCGGGGGTCTTTGGTTGCCTGCTTGGTTTTGGCTTGGGGACTTTTTCTTTGGGTTTTTTTTTCCCCTCGTAGTCTTTTAACGTGTGTTCGGATTAATCTAAAAGTTGGTTAACTGCCTTCATTTAGTCTGTTCTCAAAATAGGTAGAATAGTTTTTGAGGGTCAATTAGAAAGGCCAATAAGCCTTTGGATAATCCTGACACTAGATTCACTGATTTCATCTAGCTTATTTTACCCTTGGGTCTGCCTTTGGGGAGGCAGAAATTCAAGAAACCTGCAACCTACAACTGACTTTATTGGTTACTGTCTTGAAAACTACTATTTTAAGGTTGATTATAATTCTGTTCCAGTGAGTTTTTTTCAACTGTTTTGAATTTGTGCAGCTCTAAGCATATTTCAGTGATAATATAGATAGAAATTTAAGATACCAGCATAATGAATATAAATCTGGATTTCCTTAGGTACTGTTTGGAGATCCAGTAAGAGCAATTTAGGGCACCAAGGTTTAAAGACCTGCTTTAGTATGTTTAGCTACAGTGTGCCAAAACTTAAGTGGCTATTTTCACCTCCATCTCTGCATGCAGTGAGCCAGCCACCTGATTTTAGCAACAGAAAATGAGTGTTCATAACTATCATTTTCTAATAGCTGGATTCTCATTTTTTTGGCCTTCTCTTGCACCACAAGTATCACAAACCAGCATCACCATGAGTGACCAGCACTTAGCCGCCACCTTCATCCTGACCGCACACTCCAGCTCTCGGAGCATGGAATTAGGGGGCTCCCAAAATCAGAGCTGTGATTCCTACAGGAAAGCATTATGTATCCATGTCTGGGACCAGATCTGGGGCAGTATGCCAAGCTCTTTTGAGAATTTGGCCTAAACTGTAATTACCATGACTGATGGCTGCCCGCTGCTGAAAATCTGCTGCAGTGTTACGGGTGCTGAACATTTGGATGATCCCAAAATAAAGGCCAGCCAGTCAGTGCAGTGCTGCCTTGGTTTGAGAGTGACATGAAGGACAGCAGAACAGGGGCCAGAGCTGCTTGTAAAGGAAAGAAAAAATGTGTTCAGAGTAAGAGACACTCTTTGTTCAAGATTCCAAATATCTGGTGAAACCAAACCAAAATAGGTGTATTACTGAAAAATGTCAAGCATACCTATTTTTGTGTAACAAGTATAAAGTACTAAATCTCTTCCACAATAATCTGAGGTACCTTTAAGACTAGCATGTCCTCAGTTTCTGTGGAAGAGCTTTGAACCAAGAACCTTCCAGTTGCTCTAGACAAACGCTTCCATGTGGAGCTGTGTTCCCTTGGCCATGCTCTGCATTCAACCAATAACATTGCTGGGAACTTTGCAAGCTGATGAAGAAAAAAACTGTAGAACTGCTTTGGAGCTCTTAGTGGGTGAAATTCATTACAATTTAATGAATTTTTTCCGTTCATTTTAAAGATGTGTATGAACTACTTCAGAATGTCATTACCACCTGGTTTTTAATTTTTTTTCGTATTCTATACACTCTCCCCTTGGTACACCCTATATAGGGAAGTTTGTACAGGATAACACATAAAAGACTGTGGTAACCACTCTGTAAAGATGTAAATTGCAGACATTGCCACAATACCTACAAACTCTATTCTATCAAATTTACCTTCAAACAGTAATGTCAGCTGCCCCCAAGCATGTCTGGATGACCCCACATGTGTTAGCAATACACTGCAATGACACACATGTGTTCCCACACAGCCCATCCCTGCACTGGCGGCACAGGTTTCATTGTTCAGAATCATATTATGCATGTGTTTGTTATTCATGTTTCTGCTCCCCCAGCTTTCCTTTGATGTAAATTTAATACAACTTTTTTTTCTTTTTTTTTTTCCCCTGTCATTATTTGAAACAGAAACTCTGGGACAATAGCAGCATCAAATATTGGATATATGGAAAAACATTAGGCAGTGTGTTTTACTTTTTCTGCAAGTCTAAGCCATAATAAAAAATACATATTTCTCAAAAGAAAAATAATAGGCTTGACATTTTTCCAGGAGCTACACACTTAGAGTTTGAGTCAGGCCATGATGCCATGGCACTGAGGCGGCCAAAGTCTACTGCAGAGCCTTTGTGTCAGGGGTGCCAGGAGGAGACTGATTGCCTACAACACTGTTAGAGACATTTTGTTTGAAGTGGGCATTGGCTTGTAAGTCCCTTGCAAATCCTATACTGTGCCATACACAGTTTTGGAAAATGAGTGGAAAGACTTATGTGAAGGTTGAGAAAGATGCTTAGCCTTAAGCTTTGCATTCCTCTTTAAATGTTTCTGAGCAACACTTTCACCCATTATTAGCTTTCAGAGTGTATGAAGATCATGCTACTCTGTGCTTAACCTTTAAACAAAATTTCTGTGATTGTTGGCCCTGGTTCCCAAAGCGACTGTGAGAAATGAACAGGACAGATGGTAGCAGCCTTCCCCAGTGGATGCTACAGAATATTTCTGTAATGATTTAAAGCCATGTTAAACAATAGCTTGTTCACATTCAAATGCAGAGCATGCATCCCAAGATGCTTCATGAGACAGGGGAAAGAGCTGAAATTGCTTTTGCGATGATGCTGGGCACAATTAAAGGCTTATGTCTGACTCTTACATCTATCAAACTGCTGTACAACAAGGGAAACAGCTCCCTAAGAAGTTTTTTACAAAACACTAAATATACTATCATAACAATAAAACCTAACTATCCAGCTGCTGGTGAATTATGTACATGTGGTACTGTGTCCATCATGTCCCCCCTCCCCCCTTTAATCCATCCCTTCCTGCTACTGGAAAATAGCAAAAGTCCTCCAAGGAGCAGCTGAAAAGTTTAATAAAAATAAGTCAGATCTGCTTAATATGTTTTTGTGATCTGGCTCCATTTTTTCTGAAAATCATGATTGTTCCTTTGGCAAAGTTCAGTGTAAAGTGAGAGCTTTTAGTGTGGCCTCAAAAGAGGGGAGAAAAAAGCCAGTTGCTGTCTTCTCTTTTGACATGGCAAATCAAGGCAAATGTGTGAAGGTATTAGAGCCCCACTACAGAGCAGGAAGAGGAAAACAAATGACACCACACCATATGCCCGTAATCCCAATTAAAATGCATTCAAACTCATTTCTCTTCTCCTCAGCTTACCTTTTCCACACCAGTGAACAAGCATGTTTGACAACAGAGTGTGGGAATTTCTAGTTCACTGAGCAGGTTTCCTTTCTCTTTGCTCCTGCATCTACCTGAGGCTGCAGCTCCAAACCCTCACCATGTGCTTTAAAGCAAACCCTGTCTCCCCTCACCGCACAGCCAGGCATGCACACATTGCCAGGGACTCCAAGGGAGCAAATCAAGAAGGAACAGACACAGGTTGAGGTCAAGCATTCTCAGTGGCCATGCTGGGCTTTGTAGGAAATCAAATCTTTTAGGCTCCCTGATGATGCTGTGCTTAACTCAGCACTTTTCCCATGTATGGAGCTTCCTGTGCTTGAGCAATACAGCAGGAGAAACATTGAGAAGGTGAGCAGGACCTTCTGCCTTCAACAGGCATGAAGAAGCAGGCACAGCAACCAAGGCAAGACCTTCTCAGTGCCACTGCTGAAGAAGGGGGCAGGGGGAAAATGCTGCAGGGTCCTTAGAAGTCTGGAAAATACCTTGGAGTCAGTGGGGACGTGAATACATGAGAGGAAGGCAGTATGAGCTATTTATTAGAGGCTGAATGGATAGAGATGGGGAGAGAATATTAGTGTGGCAAATCAATCTGCAAGCACCAAAATTATTTTGAAAAATGGAAAAGGATGCACTTGCCATTATAAAATCAAACAGGAAGTGCAACAAATAAACATGGTCTATGATTCATAAAACCATTGTTAGATAGATAGCAGAATCCTTTTCTCAGGGAGGAGAACAGGCAACTTCATCTGCAGCTTTTCTCATTTCTACTTTTCACAAGGTCTTTCCTTGTCCTCTTCATCTTCCCATTGCCATAAAAGCTATTGACTGGACCTATAAGCACAGCATTGCTTTTCATTATCTCTTGATTTAAACTCTGTTGCTTTCTTCCTTGGAGGGTATCTCAGATCTCAATGAGAATTCAAAACACTTCCTTATAACTTTGCAGTCTCCAGGTTTTGGGTTTTACATCCCCCTCCTTGCCAGCCTTTTCAGATCTCCATCCCACTGCTTCCTACACAGAGTACAGCTGCCAGGCTGATGATACAGATGCAGAGATAAAATTCAGTTCTCAAAAGTTGGCTTAGAAAAATGATATAAGCATTCTGCTCCAGATAGTTTCCTCTGTATGCATTTTCTTTATGCTTTTAGATTCACAGCATTGATCTTTGCCTCTTGAACAGGTGAAGAAATCAACAACACAAGCAGGATGTTAATCTCCATGCTCGCTCATACCACAGGGAAAGTGAGCAGTTGGGGAAAATACCAAGCAAGTGGCTCAACAGTTGTTTAGTTGAGCAAGAGGCTGCTCTGCAAAGTGCTAGGAAATAGGATCTAATGGACCTGACTATTTCTTCCCTTTGCCCCAAGCTTGGCTTCTCCCAACACCAAGATCTCCTCAGTCCTTCTCCAGACTTCTCAGTGTCTTGTCCAGTCCCAAGCCACTCTGTGTTTCTCAGATCTACTCTTTCATCTCCTTACCCCAGCCTCATCTCCATGCTGAGCTAGTCTTGGTCCCACTGTAGTCGCATTTGGCCTTGCCTGGCTCATTCACTGTGACAGCTTTCAGTGAGCTGCCTGCCTGTGTCCTCAGAAGAAATGTCTCCTGCACCAGTTATTTCCCATCAGCTGTCTTTATGCTTTCTGATGCCAGAAAGGCTCCAGCAAAGGTCTAAAGGGGGAGGTCACATATTATCTTATTCTTTAAAAAGGCAGAGAATTGCTAGAAAAATTCATCCTGAAAAGGATACCTAGCATGGAAAATTTCATTCACAAATATTGCGAAATGTATGCAAACAGCCTCTTACAAGAAGAAATGCAAGAAAGGATGGCTATTTGTGGCACAACAAGTCTGTGATTGAAGTAATTACATGAGCTTTTGTCCACTGTTTTCCTAACCAGGAGTAAGAGCTCCCAAATGAGTTAAGTGATTCTCTATGTCAAGCCATATTAGCACTGTATGAACTGTAATATTTACTTAAAATCCTCTTATAGACAATGTCTTGATTCAAACTGTTGCAAACAATGCATTATTATACAGCTTGTTATACCATGACAACTGGCAGAAGTGAGCTTGGTAATTCACATGCAACTTTGAAAATGTGGCTACACTTCTGTCACCCATCAGAACTTCTTAATGGCTGCTTGGACAGGCTTCTACCAAACAGGATTGGTACTGATGCTTCAGGCCAATGGAAGGAAACACATGAACATGAGGTGCCTACCTCATGTTCGCCTGGCATATGCTGAGGTTATGCCCATGGTCACTTTTTGCTGTGTGACTGTGAAGACCATGCTGGCTCTGTCATGTGAGGTAACCATGAGAGAAATCTGCAAGAAGGTGCAACGATGTTGCCTCATGATATTCAGGGTTTGACAGGCCCATTGTTTATACAGCATTAATACTAAATTGATGCTTTTGGGAAACTCCACCCACGAGCGATCCAGAAAATTTCCTGATATGCCCAACAAGACTTCAGCCAAGTGCAGTAATTGAAGGCTGCAAAATAATTTTTCAGAGGAAAAGGACAGGAGAGAAGAGAGGGTGAAAACACAGAGCAGAAGAGATAAGCAAAGAACGGATGGGCTGCAGAAGAATAGACAACAGGGAAAAGAAGGAAGAGACAGAATAGGCATGACAAATATTAGTGCAGAAAGAGGCACAGCTTGTTGGTCCATTTGAGAAGACTGTACAACTATATTATCAGAGGCTGCATTTGAGCAGAATGGGTTCATATTTTTCCTCTCCCTATCTCTCTCTCTGTCTGCATTCAGCCTCTGCTGGCATTGTCTCTTCCTCTCAAACTCTGAAAACTTGAAGCCTCTTCTCCTTGGAAGTTTAAGGGTCTGGCAGGACTTACAACATTGGCTAGAAAATTACACTGGAGCACATAACTTTCTTTCCCAATTCTTTCTATAGCTCCTGGTCATGCTGTGACAGCAATACAAGGCTGAAATTGTTGGCTGTGCCAGCCTCTTGAGCGGTCCACTTTTGGATGTAATGGGTTTGAATTGAGAAACTAAGATTAAGAAGTCTGGAAAAATTATATACTCCAATGCTTAAAGAGAATATTAAAATGATGCTTGCAGCTGGATTTTGTTGTTTGGTAACACCAAGACCAAGCCAACTTCAGAGGTTAAATCACCAGATCTTCTTGATGTTGGCCAAATGCTTCTTCTCAGTCAAATGCTTTTCAAAGCCCAGTTAACCCAGGTACACAGACAAAATTAACATATTGGTGCTTTTAACTGAAGTTAAAAAACAAGTATAGGATGTTGTTAGAGGTTAAGAGTTTGGAGTACAAAGGCAGATAAAGGTAACTGCCTATGACATGAGCCCTGAGGTGGAAGGGAAGTTATCTGCCTTGCACAGCTTGCTTTGCCCAGGAGCCCCCAGGATCCCAACACATGCCTGCACAAGGCCCTGTCCTCAGATCACCCCACATTAGAGAGAAGGAATGAAACATCCGACACCCCCAGGTGATTTAGACTGAAGTGCAGAGAAATATCTCTGGCTCCAAGGGAAGATGGAGCAGATAAACCAGGGAGCAGCAGCCAAACCATCAGCAGCTGGCCACCAAGGTGGCTTTCAAGAATATATCTCTGTGTCTAAGGTCCCAAGAAACCACCTCACATCCACAATTCCAGCAGCCAGAGTGACCAGAAGACAGTCAGCCTCTGTCCCAGAAACGGCCTGGAAGAAGTGAGTGAAGGAGACAGCGCTGAAGGGTACTGCTAGCATGAAGAAACCACAAGGCAAGTGAGCATTTTAGAAAATAGGAGAGACAATACTGGCACTGGGAGGTATCCTGAAAATGCTCAGAAATGAAGTTCAGTGTGATATGAAAAATATTTCACTTACAAGGCAGTTTAACTGGAACAGCTTCTCAGGAAGGGAGAAAAGCTGCCCTGGGTCTCCCACATAAAACATGGGACTGGGCTGTGCAAGGTCCTTACTATCAAAATGTCTAATTCAGGACAATCAGAAAAAGCCAAGCAGAGCCAACGTGTGCTTCTGCCAAGACCTTTTCCCTCTAATTTAAAAAATAATATTAAAAAAAATAAAAAAGAAGTTAAAGAAGTCAGGAAGAATGACAGGTTCAGTCCAGAGCCATCCTGGAGCCATGGAGCCTGGAGAGCTGCCAGGCAAGCTGGCAGGAAGTCAGGCGGGCTTGTGATGGAAACCTGCCCCGTGTTTCATCGGAAGTTCATTCAAACAGAGACGTTCTGCAAAACATTTTGCTTACGACAAATCGGCATTCTCTGACAAAAACCTGGGCTGACAGAAACCTCCCAGCCCCTGTTCCTGATGGCATAATCGTTCCTTACATAATAAAAAAGAAAAAAAAAAAAAAAAGAAGGAAGAGGAAAGAAACTGGGTGTGTCATAGCTAACGTTAACAGGCTACATTATATATAGTTTTGTAGGTGACTCCTTATATAGAGCAAATCTTAAAAATGAGCTCTTGAGCATTTCAGTCTGATCTTCCACAAGTGCTGAAGGCTCAGCTTTGTCACCCTACAATGTATACAAACATAGAAGTAATGGTGAGATTTTGGGTGAAGATGGAGCAATTTTATTGTATCCATCATCTTTCCTTTCTGAATAGCATTTTTCAGATATTACAGGTTGTTAGTTATTAACTCCTCCTTGTTCCTACCAAGTCCATTAGATAGGAAAATATTGATAACTTCTCCCCCAAACACAGATTCTGTAACAAGGGCATAACTCTCTCACTTTGAAATTACTAACTAGAGCATTTAGAGAAAAGAGAGAAATGTAAAAAATATACACACAACTTGGGTTACCTGGATGGTTGACAGCATTTTTCTTCTTCAAATAAAAAAGAGAAGATGAGAGACCCTCTTTTATGGTTTTGAATGATACTGGAAGCCTCTCTTGGTCTAGCATCTCTTCCAAAGGAGAACCCAAAAGGTGTAGGAGAAGGTCTGCATACAAACTGGGGACCTAATCCTACATTCTCTTCGTTTACCTGAGAACCAGAGCCAGACCTGGGAGGCTCTAATTCAGATAGCTGTGAAATAAATAGCAAAGTACCCTTTTAAACTAACCAGAAGCTCAAGTTAAGTAGCTGTATTTGGTTTTTGTGTATCTTTAAAGGAAACAGACATCAGCTGCAATTCAAACTTTCTTTCTTTGCCCCCCCCCAGTTATGTGAATACAGTGCACAAGATTAAGACATTTCCAGCATGTAAATTCAATCATGTGAGAAGTCCCACTGATTTCAGGCAGTGACTTCCTATTGAGTCAGCAAAGCACTTCTGCCTGCGTGTGATTTTAAGATGACTAATCTCCCTAGCTTCGCCCGCGCTGGCGGGGAGGTGCATCGGCAGGATGTCCTGCGGCCCTGGCCCCCTGGCTATGTCCTGCCTCTGCTTTGGGACAAGATCGGTGTGACCACGAGTTCCCACACGCTGTGCTTCCGTCCCTGTGCCCAGAGCCAGCAAGAAGTGCACTGTGCTTTGTCGGCAGCCGGGCTGACAGGGAGATGCTCGAGGGGGGCATCGCTGCTGCTGCATGGCCAAAAGCCCAGCTTCATGCTTAGTCTTACCCACATGCTGAAACTCTTTGGTTGTTTGGAGTGGTACTATATCAGCCCTGGCTTGAAGGAGATTTTCACAACTTTTCTAATGAACCTCTCACAGTCTTTAAGTAATGCAGCTATTTATAGGCTAGGTCTATCCTGAATAGATTGCAGAAGCTGCACAAAAGCTCACAGTGTTTCGGCAACAAAGCTGCAGAGAAACATCAGAGCAGACTGAAATCACTCAGTATGGTTACATACAATCAAATATAATCAATGTTTTGCATGATTAGACTCACTGCTTAACTGAAAAGTTAATGGCATTTTAACACATTTATATAATTTTCTTAGAAGTGAGAGCTCTTTTTGTGAAGTACAAGAATTTTCACGTCTTAGACTAAGGGCTAAACCCTGCTCTTGCTCACAACATCAAATTTTAGGTGTGGCATCACTGAAGTTTAACAGAATTACCCACAAGTAGTCAGAGCAGAAATTGGACATTGTCAGAAACCATCACCAACCATCTCATCTTTCTCTTTCAAATTACTCCTTTTAGGCTTTAGCAAACATCCTGGGTCTTGCAGTCCCAGCATGTATCATGAAATGAAAATATTAATTAAAAACTGTTCAACCAATGCACTCATGAGAAAGCATTGCTGCTGTTCTTTTTATCACCCAAGCATTTAATTTCATCTTAAATGTTTCTGAGATGTGCAAGATGCAGGTAGCATGAAGCAGCAGGACTTGGTGCATATGGCTCACCTGAATCTTAGAAAAAATCGGAGAAAGAATTTTACTGCTTTGACCTTCCCAGACTTGTGTCTCTCTGACACTTGTTCATGAAGTCCCTGTAAACAGCAGATTTATACAAACATGTTTTGCTTATGAATGTTATAAATATTTTCCTGAATCTTAAGGGAGAACTGACATTCAATACAGGTGTTGGAGTAAGCACTGCAGGCCACTGGCTTTCACTGCTGTGGTCAGAAGAGGCTTTAGCGACACCCTTTAGCACAGAGACTCCCAGCTCTTGCTACCTTCTGTGTCCTAAGGTTTTATCTCTCTAAAAGGAACAGGGATTTCCTCTGGGGATTAGGAGGAGATAAAAACCCAAGACAGAGCTACTATTTCATTACATTACAAAGCACAAATGGATGAAAAAGACAGTCAGTAATTGTCTTTCCTTTTTCTCTTTTGGCGATTGATTCCTCTTTAGTGGCTCTGAAGAGAAACAAGGTCCCTCTTTTTTACCCAGGTCTGTAAGGACACAGGCCATAGATAGACTTACAAACCTAACTGCTACTGAGAGCTGCAGAATTCTATATTTATATGGCATTGAGACTCTCAGTATTTCTTCTCAGTCCATTCCTGCTTCTGCAAGTGCACCGAGCAGGTCCTTGCTACACGCATGGGAAAATCATATAACCCCGGTCACCAGCAGTCTCAGTACCCCCATTAATGCCAATGGGCCATCTTGAACTAGATTTTCCTGTGCTGGCTTAGACTGTTGATAGGCCCCAGGCAGAGGAATTTCACATCCAGCCCTCCTCAGACTTTTGAAGGATGAGGTTAGTCTAGGCATGTGGATCCAAACCGAAGTTCCTGTTGCAGTGGGCTTGTATGAGTAGCCTAGAAATTCCCAGAGACCTCTGAACAGAACTATTAAACTATCCAACAACAGCTCTTTTGATCCTGACACAGGGTTTTTTCCAGACAGTTTTTTTCCACCTGTTTCATTAACTTTTGCTTCTGAATTGTGGGAAAGTGAAGCAAGGCAAGACAAAGACCTTGACCTGATTGTGTAGTTTCATGGCAGGAAATGTGTTAGCAAAAAAGACAATCTTTCTGCTTTAAGTTTTATTTATAATTACACTGGTGGTACCTTGTCTAGAACTGCTGACTTAAAAAAAAAATGTTAGAAAGAATGACACATTTTTTCTCATGTAAGGTACCAGTGCCCACCAGTAAAATCTGACAATATCAATAAACAATCAAAATTTTATTTTCATATTATTAAGATGTTTAATTGTAGGTACAATATCAAGTTATAAATATGCTCTATGGCAGAAAATAAAAGCAGCTTATCACTCGCTGACTAGTTTAGAAACTCTTTTGTTCTGCTGGATTTAAAATTTCTGGTGAAATTGGTGAGGAGTGCACTCAGCACATCCTGTTAGCTGAGTCAATTGAAATTGCACCTGTTCTTGGATGCAAGTCCTAACAAATGCAACCCGTATACATTGTAAAGAAAAGGACTTGTATGCACTTTTTCCAATTAACATCTGCCTTTTGGCAAGTCATTAACCTATTTTCTCACAAAGAAACAGCTTCAATTGTATTATGCATCTGAAGCGTGCAAAAGTCCCTGAGGGGGTACTCTGACAAAAACATACTGTTCCTGGATCCAATGTGAACATACATATTCATTAATTGTTTGGGGCAATGAGTGCAGAGTATCTGCTTTTTACAAGTCTTACAAGGTAAACAGGTTACATAAAGCTATGTCCCTGGAAATAGCCACATCCTGGCCACTGTTGCTCAGTAGAAAAATCAAGAGTGATTTTGTGCTGTGATATGGCAATTAAAATAATTCAGCAACACTGTAAAACAACTTCTAGGAAGAAAAAGGAACAGTGTTGACCCTAAAAATCGTACTGCATATTTATTTATTTAAAGAAATATAAATAAAGATGGTAAGTTGTATTTTTCTAATCCCTCATGCTATATGGATCTGTTCAGGACATCCTAAAATGGCAATGAGAACCTATTCTACCACTATTTTTCCAGCTAGAAGATTTTAAAACTACAGATTTATATTTCTCACAATGAAAATGATAATGAAAAAACGAATTATTATCTTACACTTGTAAAAGCAAGAAACAATAATCCCCCAAAGACAAAGGAATTGTTCAGATGCATTCACCTCCGGGAACTGATTTTCCAAAACCCTAAATTTATAAAAAATATATCAATAGGAAAAAGTGAATGCTGAAGTAACAATTGGTGGCATTCCTTTCAATTTGCAAGAGCATTTTTAGTTTGAAATGTCTGCTGAAGTACACTGCAATGAGCTGCCGAGCTACTGCACAGCACTTTGACACCTGAGGAATTTGAAGTTGGGTTTCTCCAGAGACAGTCTCCCAGCAACAACTATTCCTGCCACCACCTTCTCTCTCTCGACACACAAACCTTGGGCATCTACTATGTGTCATTCTTTTTAATAAGTAATTGAGCCATTCTTGCAGTAGCAGGCCTGAAAGCTGGAAGCAGTCTTTCTCCAGCAGGGGGGCCTATTTATATTTAGTACCAGAGGGATAATTTAGCCTGAGGGAAAGTGTACTGCATCAGGTACATTGTTGAGCTTGTTCAGAACAAGTATGGGCTATCAGTACTCCAGTGCAGTCTCCAATCAGATATAATTTTCATAATTTAAAGATCCATGCAATTATTTTTTTCATATAGTGCAAAAGCACAACTAAGACTAAACAGCATTTTCCTCTATTTTATAATTCAAATTAGTCAAGTCACCAGTTACGTGACAGAGTACAAACCCTAGAGTAAATGCTTCTGAGGGTTTAACAGTCTTGGCAGGTGCTTTTAAAGGAAGTATTTCTGTTCCAAAACTTTATTAGACATTACATGGATCAAGAGAATAAGATAATTAGCACACATCAATGCTTTTTGAAAAGAAACATCATGTTAGATGGTTGTGGCTGTGTTTTAGAAAAGTCATCACAGCTTGAGGAAAATACATCCATCCTGTTTTCAACCAACCATGACCAGACATCCTCCCAAGTGTCATCATGTTGAGTTTCAGTATCAACAGACCACCCGACAGAATGACAATAACATGTCTTAATTTGGGAATGTTATGTTGGTTCACCAGATGCACAAACAATGGAGGAATAAACTGGATTAAGTAGTAAATGCTCCAGATAACAGGTACTGAAAAGGTAGAGGGATTAGTGACAGGAGCTAAGGCAGAAGGGAAAATTTCAGCAGAGATTTTATGTAAAAATATGGAAGGAAAAGAAATATCCAAATCTTATTGATAAATAATCCTGAAAAAAAAGAAAATCTGCAGATTTAAGACATATATATATATATAGTCCACCAAGAGAAAACAAGAAATAAGCAAAAATTCTAATAGCTACATGGTTTTGTGTCTTCTAATGGAGACAAGAAAAGGCAAAAACCACAAGAGTATTTGCAAATTCATAAAGTGAAGTACATTCGATCCAAAAGACAGCATTTACATAACTTTGTGTTATATAGTAGTATAAACAATTGCATAATCAAAGGTCAGGCTGGAACACATCCGACCATTCTTTGACAAAAAATCTGTGGTTAGGGTGCCTAGAAACAGGCCTAGAAACAGTTGCATCCAAAAATTTTATAAGAGACTGCTTCTTTGCCATAACCAGTAGTGCTCAAGACTGAGCTGCAAATATGGAGTACCTATTGGTAAAAATCAGAGTTAACGAAGGACGTGAGGTGATGTCTGGCTATCTGAAGGTGGTTGCTGAGAGAGAAAATAAGTTTTACAAGAAAAATTGACTGCATATTTCTGTGGCCTGAACTGTAGTCATATTTATACAGTGAGCTTATGTACTAAAGTTGAACTCTGTTGATGTTAATGAGGTTCAGCCTGGGAAATGGGCTTTATCTATATACAGTCAGTTGCAGAATTGGATTAAAGTGCTTCCCCATTTCAAGTGTCCTATTTTTCAACACACACAAAGTTACAGAAACGGATGATTACCTAGTTTTGACTGTGGATTTACAACAGGTTTTCCGCAATTGCCATTTAAAAAAAATAACAGATAGACATAAAGAAAATAAATATTTTCCATTAAAAAATAAGACCCAAGATCATCTTTCTAAGAATTGCATTTTTATTAGACATAAAACTCAAATCATCATACACTGCAAAGTTTTTCCTGACTTTTGTCTGCATTCACAATGCATTACTTGATGGGGTACATTCACAGCATGCAAAGCTTGAGCACACGTGGACATTCTCATCGGATAAGAATCTTTTGTATTTATGACCTAGATTTTGCATTGTTTTGTGTTTGGTTCAAATATATTCTTCAGAAGTATAAAGCTGATTTTTGTCTTTGTAAATATGAAAAGTGAATTTTGATGGGGATATGATAAGCAGAAGTGTTCAAGTGCATCAATACTCATGTTTTGCAGCTGAATTCACATAGATACAATTATAGCTTCAAAGTGTGACTTAATTTCTGCATTTGTAACTAAAAGTTTTCACACTACATCTTCTTGCAATCATTACTAAAATGTTTAGAAGATATAGAATAACACACTACTTTTTGGTAAAACACTTGAGAATATGTAAGGGACAAAGAACAACTCTGGCATTTTTGTATTACGTCTTACTTAATTTAGGTGTTTAAGTAACATTTTAGCACAAAGAACATTATTTTCACAGTCGTTGACTGAGTTTAAAAATCTGCACAGTGGTAGCCTGCATAATAACTGCTATTCATCTAAAAATATGTAGTTAGTGGCTTAGTTATATTCAAAGATCTTGTTAGGTTGAAATAAGAGTTCTGGAATGTTCAAGGGAAATGATTTAGAAAGTACTAGTTTTGATTGGGCTACACTTCATTGAATAGATAACCAGATTATCTGCTTGTTACCAATATTCAAAATGGTTTTTTTAAAATTTCTTCCGTTTTTATTACTTTGATTTGATGTTTCTGCTTATAGCAAAATCCAGTGAAGAAACATTCCTTGTGATTTTATGAAGCATACTCATCAACATAGTTCATTTTCGTATTTTATTAGTTCCGTTTTCCCTTAAGTAACATTTTTTGCTGATCTTTTATGCATTCTTTCAATTTGTCTTCCGTACAAGTAAGACGTTGTTCCAGGACTGAAATAGTCTGTATGAAGAAGAGAATAATTTCAATTGGGTTTATATTATTCACACAGTAGTATAAAAGCGTGCAACATAAGAAAAGGAGTTTTAACACAACAGGAAAGAATACTATAAGATGGCTTCTCCTTAGCTATTCCACTATTTGCAACTGTATTTAAAAATTATGGGTTTGCCTCCATGGAGATTGTCTAAAGGCTTTTCTTTTCACAAAACATTTTCATTGAGAAAGAGAAATACATACATGTATAATGTAAAGTACTCTGAAATACTATGTGAAAGTTGCATCCATATTTCAATAGAAATACAGCCATCACTGTGTCCACAAATGGTATCTTTCAAAAAACTAAAAGAAACTTTTAAGGCATCCCCAAGAAAAGGAAGTGAGAAAAAAATATACTATTAAAAGGTATTTATTCTCCAAGATATTATCTTCAGCAGAAGAAGTAGGTCTTTGGACCCAGACTGGCAGTTTCTTTTACAACTTACTACACAAATCATTTCCAGCTCATTACTTGACTCCATACTTCCCAAAACCTGTTTCTTTCTACTTAACATATACATCTATACAAAACACAGAAAAAACCCCTTAGCTGCTCCATTTTGAAGTGATTTAATGTCAATATATTACAGACTACAAATAAGTATCTGAAAACATAAGCTAAATCTGGATTAAAAAGCTGTATTGAGCATTTGTAAACTAGTGACTCAGAGTCACTGAGTGAGACTGAGTATTTGTGCAGTTTCATTGGCACAAGGACTTATGGCACTGCTTGGATTCCTACCTAAGCCAACACCTCACATACTAAGTTGAGAAAGGGATTTAATGGTACATTGCCAATTTACTTTGTTCATCCCCTGCTAGTGTGTAATTGTTCCAGCTGGAATGTCTGCTAAACAAATGGCTTCTGACAAAACTACCTAGATCTAACTACTGAAAAACAGCGATTCTCTTCATCCAGAGTTAAAAATACAGCAACAATCTTTATGATTATGTACCAGGAAGCTTTCACTTTAGCAAACACAATACATGCAATCAATATTTTCTGAAAGGAAAACACCAAAACAGTCACTTGACTATAGAGTTATTCAAAATAACCCCATAGTCTTTAATGTTCTGATTTATGAACATGACTCCAGGGTACTGTTGCCCTCTGACAGCACAGTTATTTTGCACTGCAAGCATCACCTGTTATTGCATACTTACTAGAGTTAACATCTCCAGCTGCCCCACAATGTGGTCCAAAGCACAGTCCACGGAGGAGGAGATGCCTGTGTGCTGTCCCACACTATTCACAGCTGTCCCACTCTCACTCTCTGCCTTTCTTTTTGAACTTCTGGCTGAGAAAGCAGCAGAGGGACTCTGCAGTTCTTCACTTTGGCCAACACCCTTGAATACAGAAACATCATTTGAAGATTCAGCTGCTTTTGTCTTCATTTAAGTGGAATCACACCATAAGACAGACGGGATAGCCAAAAGTCAGGCTTTTAATTAAAAAAAAAAATCTATACACATATATATATATGCATACACACAGGGACCCTCAGATTTGCTTTTTGTACCAGGTCCAATTCATAACACTTCAATTTGTCCTCACCTAAGAGAGAATTCCAGCTGTGATGGATGAGGCAATAAGGGAAATCTTAGCAGTCGTTAGGTACATGTTCCAGCTACATATGATTGAAGAGCTACATGCTGTACCACTAGGGCTTGAATTAGAGCTTGAATAAATACAATTAAGGAGGGGTATTTTCTCCAAAAAGATGGCGCTGGTTGACAAAGGAATTCACTCAGAGTAGTCATATGGATGAAAAATCCGTATGTGACTAGACAACCACAAGCGCTCCTTCCAACTTCATCATATGAAACCTTTGTTTAGTGCGAATGAACCTCTTATTTCAGCATTAAAAAAGGCAGTTTTCAGTTGTTTGTTCAGTGATGGTACTTTTTGAAAAATTGATTCCTTCAGAAAATGGGAGAAGGAAACAACAGAGAAGATCCACACAATGTAACATTGAGAGAAATAACTTTGATGTGTAAACTTTGCTTCAGGCTAAGTGAGAGAGCGTGATCTTCCCCACCAATTTGGTTTTGTCTGTGCCTTGAAGTTCTTAATGGTATTTTTGAGTCATGAAAGGTTAAGTCATCACTAATTCATTAGAAAGTCCTTCACAACAGCTTTATCTGAGAAATTAATGACTTATTGAGATTTCTTTGAAAACTTCTTATATCTTCAGACAATTTTAGTTTACTTATACACTAAAATAAATTGCAGTAGTTAAGTTTTACTATTTTTAATTACATTTGATATATCTACATTTATAAAATAAGCCTTTTAAATGGTTACAATTAAACTATTTCTCTGGAATTTATTGACAGCCCACGAAAACATCCATCAGCTATGCAAAGGGAAAATTTTAGTCTCACCTGATGTATTTAAAATACACAATATTCACAATGTGCCCAAAATATATTTATGTTGTAAGACTGAACAGATTTTCAAAGGAGAGAGTATTAAAATCATTGTCAAACATTAAAAAAAAATCTCCTAAGTCTCTAAAATAATCTTGTAGAATGTAAATTGCTAGGCAGAATTATTAGCAGACTTTTACAAGATCACCTAGGTATGTTGATGAGTTTCTGTCAAGAATGATTTACACGTAGTTGACCCTGCCTTTGAATCACATAGGATCAGAGACTGATGGATTAAATACTGCCACAATAATAATATAACTTTTAAATTTAAGCAATACTAAATCATAGCAATATTATTGTAAACTTATACTGCTGCATTATCCACAATAACATTCCCGTGTCTTCAATGCCATCCTGCACAGTCCTGTGTGGTGGGAAACAGATGAAAGCAGAGACTGTGGTGAGATAAGAGAGCAAAGAAGAAAGTCTTACAACCCTCTCTGGGTTAAAAGTTCCATTGTGCAGTTAGATTCTGCAAGGACAGGTCTCGAGCCCCCAGGCAAGAACCCATGAAGTGCAGAGCATGACTTTAGTAGAGACAGGGGCACATACCCAGGCATGCACTTCACACCTTTACTGACAATGCTACAAAGCCAGAGGGAACCCATCTCAAGGTTTGACAGTACCATAGTATTCACTAACATCACATATTTCTTCTATCATAGCATTGTCAGTTAAGGTCTGAAGTAAGAGAGAATTTCAACCCAAGGAGGAAAGCTATCAATTCAGTAAAGAGAGCGAAAGCTAAGCTACTAAAATTCTCACCACTTTTGTCCTACAGTAAAATTGATCCAAACTTCAATATCTCAGACAAATAGGCCGTGAAAGAATGTTTCGTATCTCAGTAAACTGCCACCAGCATTGCAAGTCAGAGTACTGGAAAAGTCCTCTTATCATTTACTGGGTTAAGCAGCAAATTGAGATTTTTCTCTTACATATTCAAAGACTTAGAAGCACAATACAACATAAAAGCATTTACAGAAGTAACACAAAGACCTTGATGTTTGTCAAAACTCAAACAAGATAGGCAAATAACTAAGCTTTCAAAATTTGTAAGAGAAATTAAAAAAGACCATTTCAAATTTTCAACTTATCTAACTTGTGTCCAAAATGGTTATTTTTATCATATTCTGGAAATTTGTAGAGACTTTTTAAACACTGTCAGACATCAAGTATGTTGCTATAATTTTAAGGTTATCTGATTTATATTTTAACCTTTCCTAATATCTAACTTTACAGTCTCCTCCAGCTCAGCAAAGGGTCCAAAATAGCTGAAATCTAACACAACACTCAAATGCCAAAACCTTGGTGTAAAGGAGGGATACTAGTCTAAAAAGATTTCCTTTACTTTTGGATATAAGTCAGTTCATGTCCAACACTTTCACTCAGCACAACATTTCACTTTAAATGAAGTTCCTTTTAAAGTAAGTCTTTCTACTCAAAGTTTATTTCAAATGAAAAGTTTCAAGAACTAAAGGTTGTCTTTCCTTCAAATCAGCCCCTTTCTAAAGTACTTGAAATGCTACCAATTCATAAACAACAATTCTATATGTCACCAGCAATGTAGTAAAAATGTCTCATATTAAAAAAAAACCCCAAACTATTCTGAGAGTCATCAGAGCTATAGCTTATTTTGAGAGAATAAATTTTAATAAGGCAATCAATTTTAAATTGTTACTTCTCAGCAAAGCAAAGAAGAAAATTAAAATGTGTACAGTGTTTCCATTCACAGACCATTAGCAATAACATAAACCCACATTTGGGCAACTTCATGCAAGTTACAAATAAGGAGGAGAAGGAACAGATTTAATTAATCAATAGGAAGTTATTACCATGACATTACCAGCGGATGTTCAGCAAAAAATTAAATTTAGCTTATAAAATGATGTCACAAACAGCAAGCCATAATTGCTCATCTTTGTTTTCTGTCAAGCAAAACAGCCAAAACTCTGTGGGTGGTACTTGATCAATTTGTGAAAAATCCTTACACATAACCTTATCACCTCTGCCTGTTCCCAAACGTTTTCCCATGAAACATTCACACAGCACATAGACACAAACACTGCATCCCAGGCTCCCTTTACTTCATAACTGTTAAGAATAGAATCTGAGTAAAATGCATCCATATATAAGGATGCCTGAGCAGTTTTATTTATAGAAATAAAAAAAAAAATCCCTCAAGGGAAAAAAGAAAAAAATACAAGTCTCTCTCACACAATTGCCTATCGACAGGCTTCCATCTTCTACGAGATCCAAATTTGGAAACTACACATCAGAGTTCCTAAAAGCATATCTTAGAGATCTCATCATTAAGATGGGCTTATAAAAAAGTGACATTGGTAAGCTTCCTAATGAATCACAAAAATTGGCATGGTCTGCTTTTTAAAAATAAACCCTTAAATTTTGAACACATGGTACATTTGCCTACTAATAGTAAAATATTTCTGATACTGTGATTAAAACAACTACAAATAATTAGTCATTAGTAGGGCATTAAGCTCAAACAGACCACAGAGCAAAGGCATAACAGAGTAGTGTCCCACCTTACCAGATGTTGAATTCCTGTGTCTTTTGGTTATTTGAAACCATGGGAAGTTTTCAGGAGAAACAGTACTATCATTATCACTACTTTTTTTCTCCTTTTGTGAACCTACCCTCATATAAAAATGGTTCACTGTGGAAATGCTAAATTTAACCATTTGAGAGTTGTTTTCTTCTGGTTTTGTTTTTGGGGTTTTTTTGGGGTTGGGTTTTTTTGTAGGATATAATTACTCACAGATCGCTTCTACTGCTTTGAAATTATTTTTTTCGGTCAATGAGTGATCCATATAAAACAGCTCGCTGATCTATTAGCTGAACGTTGAGTATGTTAAATCACAATCTGTTTTATCAGCTCCTACTGAAGAAAACTTCCCTGTAGTTTCAGCTGATGACAGCACTCTTCATTTCCTCTCCTCTTGCACGCACATGAATCAGCACAGCAACAACTTGACACGTACCAACTGTGGCTTTCTGCCCCATGTCATCTCATGAGGTATCTCTGGAATAGTTTATTTGCAAATTTTAATGAAGTTTTGCATTCAAGCAGTAAAATACAGATAAACTATGTGGTGCATCCAGAGCAAAGTTCTACTAAGCATTTCTAGCTTGAGCAGTCCACTTTCAGAACTTGTAACACAGACTTTCACACTTCAATCAAAGTCATTCATGTAGTCTTACACATCAGAGTCTTCTCCAGCTTTTAAAAAAATGTCCAAGCTGAAATAAAAAATTTAAAGCACTTAACAGAAGAGCATCACATCCAGTCTGACTTGGAAACACCTTGAAGGACCACTGAAGGTAGCACACCCTTCACTTTAGAGCCTGATCATGAGCAGTGGTACCAGGTTACACACTCACAGCCAATAAAACAGGCCAGATTATCAGACTCTATTCTTTAGCAAAACAAGCATTTTCACCTTAGATGGAAGAGCATAACACTTTAAGTCTTGAAAATAGCAAATTCAGCCTGAAGCTAACTGAGTTTATAGAGGCCAGAAGGCCAGTACAAAGCAATGAAAACTCGTAGCTTACTTTGGTGGGTTTTTTTATTTAATTATCTGTACAAAATTAACTGAAATGCTGGTGCACTTACAGCTATGGTCTGATTAATCAGATTTATTTATTTCTATCAGGATGACAGCTATATTGAATTTAGTATTCCTGTGATGGCATGAAATAATAAACTCCCCTGTCCACAGGCACATCTCAAGATATCCTGAAAGTTCTAGGCAAAGAAATTACATCACATTTTACAAGCATCCTTTCACACACATAATGAGAAACTGACTACATAGTTTTCTTATGTCATCTTTTTTCAGAGTGCTGCTTCTGGTTTGAGAAAACCTTGTAAAACAGAGCACATCCAATGCACTGAGTACTTTATGATTCCGCATATACAGAATCTAGTAGAGAACCAAAATATTTTCTTTGTATTCCATCCATGTCAAGAAAGCACTGAAAATGAGCATAGAATAAGCCTTGTTTTCTCCAAAAAACATTAAAAAATTATTTCTCTTTCCCTAATAAAAACCTCTTAGAAGTCCACAATATTTGAGTGCATCCAGTTAGAAATAAATAATATTCTTGAAATATTTCTTTCTAAACTCTCAGATCATTAGTTATAAACTTTACTTAAAACCAGGTGATTTTTTCTTTCTAATTTGCTCATTGATGTTAATTTCTAACATTAATAGTACCCTGCACAGAGTCTGCATCAGTTTAAACTTTTTCTAAAAGCTAAGGATTTCCCCCCCAAAAAACAAGCAATACTGGTGAAAAGTTAGGAATTGATAATTAAAACACAACTGAACAAAAAAACCCACAAAACAAGAAACAAACAAAAAAAGCCCCCAACAAAATGACCAAATTAAAAACCTCAAAGCATATCATGAACATACAAAACAAACCAGGCAGAAATCATTGGAGGTTCAATTTCCAAAGGTAAGGATCCTCTGTCAGGAAGTCAATTCTAACGTAACAGTTCAGGAAGACTATATTCAAACACTTTCATTAGTTACAAAAACACTTGCACAACAGACACCAAAATATAAAAATGTACCCTGCAGAAGAAAGGCAAAGAAAGGTAATGAATTACCTCCAGAAGCTTTGCAAAACAGAGGAGAAATAACATGACACTATAGAAGCATTTCCTACTGTTTACAATTATGAAATAAAGTAGCCAAGTTTAATTTAGGCAAATTACTTTGGACTGCTTGCGTACATACCCAAGGGGACATCTTATGGCTGAAATTATAAAAAAGTTTTCATGATGGATTCTTTCTACCTACATAGGTCCTAATAAAAATTATATTACAGACTCTGCTTGAACTTCTTATCCATTCCAGGGCAGAGAAAAGCTAAAGGAGGGCAAGATGAATACTTGTAACAGAAACTGGAAATATAATGAGACGCTTACTAGAATGAAGTAACAATAGAAAATTAATAACTCTATGTGGACAAGGCCTCCTTTCTACCACTATAAATAGAATATTCTGCTATTTTTGATATTACAGATGTTAATGAATAAAAATAAAGGCATAAAACCCTAGGACATTCCTAGCACATGGGCAAACTCCTTGTACTTCAAAGAGCAGATTGTGGAGGTTCACAGAGGCCATCAAGTACATGGGAGGAAGGAGGCAGAGTGTGAGTGAGAGTAGAGCATCCTCACCAGGAATATATCTAATCAGAGAAATGACAGCCATTCTTCTGGCTTGCCTGCTCATGACTCCTTTCTGTCCTCTTTCCCCTACCTAAAAAAACGGAATGAAAACCTTTAGACCAATACCTAGCCAAAAAAGTCTAACTGAACTTTACAAAGAAACAATACCTGGTAGCAGTGAGTTTGTTGTACAGAGTCTTAAATTATATATAAAGGACAGCACTTCCTCTATCTCATTCAAAGTCACCTAGTATATCCATATTCAACATGAATTTACAATGAAAAGAGGTTGATCAACAAACCCAGAGGAATTTCTTGTTCTTGAAGGCATGTTTACTCCTGAGAAAAAAATAAAATAAAAGAATATACTTTACAATATGCAATTGATTTCTCCTAGATAAGGCTTTCATACTTAACCTGGTGGGGCAAAACTAATCTTGAACAACTTACACTGCATGTAAATGAGAAGAAATAAAGGAATACACTTCTGTCTTAAACCCCAGTTATCAATAAGAATGAACAAAAAATTACCGAAGACAAAATCCTGAATAGACAGGCTCTGCCAGAACAAGAACTGAAGGCTGTGAATAGTGTTGTCCTCAGCCCTGCAGAAAGCTGAGAAGGGCTGCAGTCCCTGGGCTCCAGCCAGGGGTCTGGTGCTCCTCAAGAGCAGGAGGCTGGCCCAGGGCAGAGCTGCCTGTGCTGCAGAGCCTCCCTCCATGCATTGGCACTGTAAAGGGCCCCCTGCTGCAGGAGCACATTGGAGCTGTTTGCCAGCCCCTACATAACTATATACTTATATGTGTATCTACACACAATTTACTTTCAAAGTTATATGCAAAGCTAAAGGAAACTCCTTTCTGCCAGCACAGCTGCATCTGTATCAATGGTTTTTGTCAGAATAAGTGTCAGTGCTATGGTACAAGCTTTCTTATTTTGCTACCTCATATCAACATAACTCGTGTCATAACAAAACTTTGTTGCTCAGACAAACCTAAATTGCCTCCTGTTAGGGGATGCTATGGAGGCAGGATGTCCACACAAAGATTTCACAGAGAAATCTCTTCCTAGCTGAGATCTGGCAGCTTTGATTTCCTTTCAGGCAGCAGTAACCACAGGTGGTTATACCACTTGACCATGTGACTATTGACAATACCACAGAGTTTGTTTACTCCATAGAAGCAAGTGTCAAATCTCCTCTAATACAAATTACTTACAGGAAAATATCAAAGAGTTAAAAGCATTTGAAATTAAGTTAGCAATCCAGCACAGCAGAATCCAAAGTTAAATCCAACAGGACCAGCACAACTGCTTGAACACTTTGCCAAACAGACAGATACTACTATCTGCAAAAGAAAAAAAAAAAGTCCAATATTTCATAGCTTGGAAATGAAATCCTCTGACTATAGCCATGAAAAATATATTTTACTGTGTAATAGAAGAAACATGGTTCCTCGGCATTTTACCAAGGTTTCTGTTAATGACATGTTACACCTATAGCGGATAATGAAGGTTTCAAAAGAACATAAAACATTTTAACAACAGTGCCACAAAAATATTCCCATAAGGATAAAATGAGGCTTCAAAATTTTGATTGAAAAGTCAAATTTATGTGCTTTTATTAGATTTCACAAAATACCTGGAGAAAGTAGCAAAAGTCCATCCTGAGCTATTTCAGCGCTCAGCATTAGCAAATATTCAGAAGGTTTGGATACGCTGTCCCATTTGTCAAGGTAAAAATAATACTCAGTCCTGCTTTGTTCAGAGGTGGGATTGTAAAAAATTGCTTTGGTAGCACCAGAACAATTTTGTACTTAAGTCAGTTGAGTTTTACAGTTTATTGTGATAGGAATCAAATTAGAGAACAGCAGAAACTGATAAATTTGAAAATTACACACAAATATCCAAGAAATGTTAACTTTGGAGTGGTCTGACAGGCCTGTTATACTCTTGAAAAATAATTTCTGTAACTCAAGGATTATTTGTATTTTAAAAGTATCAGAAACAAAAGAAGCCCCAGCAACAGCATACTTATTAGCTAGAGATGTTAAAGCATTATGCCTATTTTTCATGTGTTTAATGGGGTATTTTTATCTTCCATTTCAGAAGATAATAAATGTTGTAATTGTATTTCTGGCAAAATACTTTCTACTCCAACCACAGCAAAAAGGACTATTGGTTTTGAAATTACTTCACAAGCCAGATAATGATACTGATTTTAATATATCCTGCAATAATGGAGAGAATAGCAGGGGTGTGGGGAAGCTGAAATTCCACCAGTAATCACAAAGGATAAACAGGAGAACTCTGTGGTCACAGATCACAGTCAGCATGAGAACTGTGTCAGGAAAAAGCCAAAAAATCAACTAAAAAGTTGACCTAGGACATATAAAACAAATATTTAAGGCTTAGCATCAATACAGTTTGAGGGGACAAAAAAGAAATGGCTTTTCAAACTGAAGACCTCTCTAATGAACTATTTAGTCAAATTGTTACTGATAAAATCCTTCTTTTTTTTATATCCATAATATGTGTGCTACAATTTTATTAATGCATTTTAGGTTGTAATGCATCATAAACTCAATTATCTTGCTAGGGTTTCTTCAAAAACAGTTAAGTCAGAATGACACTGCAGAATTATGGTGGTTTTAGTGACTCCATTGAATCTGCTCTTGTTTTAGTCCCATACAAAACGAAAATCAAGTTTGCAGCTGACAAAAAAAGGCATCCTGTAAACTATTAAAACAGTCAGGGTGACTTGGCATTCTGACTTCATTCAACTGTCAAAATGCAACTTTATGTACACATGCAAGGCATCAGAGAAGAATACACTACAGAGTAATGAAAAGACCTACAATGACACGTGACTGGACAAAATGATAAACCTTTATGATAAGGTTACTGAGTGAAGAATTACAGTATCTTACATGCAACTAACTGAAACTGCTAAGCAAATAGTATTGTACTGTTTCACTACACTAGCAAAAACTGGAAGTGTGGACACGGAATTCCTTTCCCAAGAGACGTAAGGAAGGAGGAAACATCTTGGAAGAGTAACCTTTTCAGTGAGGAACACTTCATACTGGTTAATCAAAGAACGGTCTAAGGATAGAGCAATTCTTTTAAATCCCTGTTGCAAGTAAGGAGTCTTCCTCTACAATAAAAACACTGCAGTATTTAACTCAGAGTTGCATTGCAATGCCTTCACTTCAGGATCCAACATGCAGAGTGGAACTCACACTTTGGTGTACAGGAAATATCCATGCAGTAAGAACATGACAGAGGACATAATCTCTCCCCTCCCCACGTCCCTCCTTCAACCAACCCAAACTGCTACAACCAGAGTACCATATCTCAGGGGATACAGAAAAAAAAAAAGAACAAGCCCAAACCCAACCAATCCAGTGTTCCTCTTCCAGAATCACTAACCATAGACTGTTTCTCATTTGCTTTCCTCTGATGTCATATACTCTCAGCTTTTACTTTACAATGCTTCAAATTCAAGCAAAAAGCATGGAGCTGCCTCCATTCAGTCTCTCTTACCTGCTGTTTACATTACAGCCACGCAGACAGAAGAAATCTGAATCCTCTTAGGCTGAAAAAAAAATAACTGAATCCAACATATGTACTTCCTGAACAAAAGGAAACCATTACTACCACCTCCTTTCCTCCTATTTTTTTCCATTGCAACTTAAGAAAGATATTCAGCTGTTGCATGCATGTAACACATCTGTTTGTATTACAGCACAATCACACTGGATACATGGCTCCACAGAAATCAGTCAATTCAGTTAGGTTACAGTCAGCTCTGATCTACTCCTTCATCTCTAAATAATTTTTTCTCATTATTTCCTTTGTGCTCATATTAGTGTTTGGACAGCTGAACAGATCAGGGAATTGACATGGATGAAGTTAACCAGATAAAAACAGTGATTAAGTTGGAATGACTGTGAAATCATCCTTTAGCATTGTTCTACCTAATTTCTAACCCCCACACTGTTTTGGTGGAAGATACAAGCCAAGATGTTTTTCTACATCAAACACCTATCTGCTGAAGAAAATTTTTTTCCTTAGTTGCTGAATTTTATTTGAAAAGTCTTGTTTTTTCAGTCTTGTTTTAAGCAACCTATGTAATCTTTGGATATGACTCAGTGTTTCCATTATCTCACATTAAGCAAGTAACTACATTTCTTACTGCAAACTCGACAGCAATGCAGCATGGCTTCAAGGAGAGATGTGTTGTATTGGAACAACTAATATATTTGGAAAACACTCAAACAAGCTTTTAGTCAGAAAGCATCCTCTGGGTTTAGATATCACTCTAAGTGATAAATAGAACTTGCTAGCACTTGTTTAAGCACTGTCATTTAGGAAAAAAAAAGGAAAATATGAAGCAGTATTCAAATGTTTGCTTTTATAACAAACTTGCTTTAACAATTTTGAATAACATATGAATTTTATATATAAATAAATTTTATTTTATAGTCAAGTTTCTACCACACAGCTGCAAGCATGCTGTGCTAAACTTATACTCCAGTTGTATTTAAGAACAAAGAGTAATTCAAGGGCAGTATTTTAGCTTTACAATCTTGTTTTCTAACATACTTGATCTGTAGCTCAGCTTTACTATGCAACTTAAGATAAACAAAAAGAAAATAATGCAGCCTTCAATAAGAGACACACATTATGAGCTAAACTTTGGATTCCCTTGCTTTTTAGTCCCACAAAATGTGCAATCTCAGAATTATTAAAGTCCTGTGAATATTAAGAAGTTGAAAACTTTGTTTGTACTACTGCATTAAAAAAGTTAAACTAGGTGCTTACAGGGTAACAGAACCACTGAATGATAACTTCATTAATTTCCATTAAGCTAAATGACTCACAAATGGCATTTAGATCAGTAGTAAATCATCATCTAGGTCAGCAGGAAGCTCATTACAGACTGACAATCCAAGTGACAGAAACACTTTTCTACAAGTGCTGTAGTAGTAATTTCCTGTGTGAAAGGCTTGCTGCTGTTCCTGCATTCCTCAGGGGACACTTCTTCTCAGAGGATGTTACTCTTCCCCAGGAAGAGGAAGGAACCAGTTGCTATTGGATGTGTGGGCTGATAGCTGTTGGGCATTTTCTGCATGCCGCAGAATCAGCTGTGAGAACTGTGAATACAGCTTAGATTTCCAGTCAAAGCAGAGGAAAACACTGCTTGAGCAGACAAGGTCAGAGCATACATGTACAGTATCTCAGGAAACTGAGATAGAAATAATACCTGGAACTTCCATCCCTCCAGTTCCCAGAAATGTGCTAATGTGCTAAAGGAACAATATACACACATGGATCAACTTTAAAAACATTCCTGAAACACAGCTGCCCTGAGTAAGACCCTACACAAGGTAAAATTTTGCCAGTTTTAAAAGGTCTGTCTTCTTACAAAATATTTGTGTACGTGTGCACGTGTACAATTTTTTCCTGTTAGGTGCCTCTCCCAGGCTTTCTGTTCTATAGGAATTCAAGCTCCCTCCATATGCATTGAGACACTGTTACAGGGTGGGTCACCAGTAGCTACTCCATACCTATTCCAGTATCACATCCACTGACTTTTTCTTAAGTGATAGCACTAATATGTTTCCTTATTCTAACTGCTTATTTCCAAATTTCATTAGAAAAACAATCCACCAATTATTTGATTATAAAATTATTAGAGAGACAGAACAGTGACAGACAAATAAACAGTACAATCTCATAAAGTACATTTCCTCAGGAAAGCAGGCTAAAAATAGCATAGGAAATATTATATTCTTGCACTCTCTAGTGCCCAAATTCAGAACTCAGTCTCCAATAAAAATCTGACTTTCCCTCCAGCTCCAGTTCACTAAGAGAATATAATCATAACCATTAAGGAATATCAGGACATGTATTATTACTTAATTATGTAGAGGCACAACATACTTCCTGTTCTCTCCTTGTAAACCAGCAGTTACACGCTGCGTTAGAATAGCATCACCACAAAATGCAAGGACCATTTGGATCATATTCCTCTTTTATTACATGCGTTGGGTTCACCTTCAAGCATTTGATCCTTAAGCTTTATTTGATGCTAGTGGTACCAAAGCATACTAACTTTAAGATTATGTACACAAATCTTTTTAAACATGCCTAGACATCTACAGCAGCTCAAAGTGCAAGTTTAAAAATGTTCAATATGCAAAACACTTCATCTTTTCTGCACTTGTGATGAGTCATTTTGTTCATATACACCATATCTTCTTTAGAAGGCCCTTAGCTGGGCAACAGAAAAAGCTGTCTCTACTGCTTCACACTTATTCCAGATGGATTAGGAGTAGCCTTTGGGGGGAATGGGAGACATTCCTTCCCTGAGAGCAGCTGAACATGTTTAGCTGCAGAGTTTTGGGGAGAAGGCAGCCTATCCTCTTGCACCAGCCCCACACACTCTACCTGCCAAGCATGCAAAGAGTAGAAAGGTCTGTCTAAAGTGTGCTATAAGCCAAGAAGACACTAAAAGTTTCCTGTCTAAAAGTAAGATTGGACAAAGAGGGGGATTCATTTGCAAAGACACAAAAGCACAATACTTATTTTTATTTTGCTGCACTGAACACTTCAGACTTCCTCCATTTACAGTATTTATTCTGTGTTTGTATAAGACTTAGCATGAGCCATTCAGAGCCTGTTTGAGAGTTTTTTGGTATGCTTATGAAAAAGGCACAGATGGCTTTACCTCAAAATTTTGGAGACACAGGAGCTCTTCATACTATTTCCTAATTTAATTCTGTTTGTCATTGGGAGTCCAGGGAGTTGACAATTCAAATAAACATTTACTGGTAATCAGAAGAATGGCAGTAAATGAAAAAAAGTTCATGGCTATTCAGGGAGTGGCCTTTCTCATTTCCCTGTCTGGGAACAAAGAAGGTAAGGTGATGGAAGAGGCTGGGAATTGTCAATTCTTATCAAAGCCCTTTTACCCATGGGATCACTCCCCAGTGCAGAGCTCAGTCTAACTGGCAACTCAGTTTTGGACAAGGAACACAAGTGGGGCAGTGATTCCAGTCTTTCTTTCAAAAGGAATACTGCTGGAACTTTTCTTTGGTAGAGAAAAATGTATGCATACCATGTAATGATCAGAGTTTTTGTCTGAGGACATTTAGCAAAGCTGATATCCATGAACTACAGAAAGCTGTTTGTTGTGCTTTCAAATGATCTATAAAAAACAGCAAAGGTAACTACTCTGCACAATGAAGTGACATATGAGTTTTGTTCTACCAGCTGTTCCCTTCTGAACTGGACTTAGGCCCCAGAGGAGATGATCTATGTATAAAATTGCCATTATTTCCTTTCTTCCTTTTACCCTCCCCTTAACCTCACTGAAGACAGTTGGTGTTTATTTCCATGTAAGGCTGAAGCTAGGAAAGGATGCAAATCAGAATAAATTTGAAGTTGCATGGTAAGGAAAATAAGAAGTGTTTTAAAAATTAGTTTTTAAGATACAATTTCTATTGTCATCCTCTCCCACTGGATTCTGGAGTTATGTTAAGGAACAAGGAAGAGACATTACTGCAAGAACTATTCAAAGCAAATTTCCATGAGGAAGAAAAGTTGACTAAGCCTTCATGTATGCAGAAATGGAAGAATACATGCAAATTTTTCATTCATAATTGCTGTCTTTCCAAATACATGAGGTGTTTTTTGATTGTGAAGCTTGGTTGGTTTTTTGGGGCTTTTTTTTTTTAAATTCAAAACAAAGGCTGAGAAAAAATACCTAAACCCTGAAACACAAACTGCGAAAGCGATGTGTACTAAACAAATTGAGAGTACAATTTGCCTCAAGAAACCTACTACAAATGCAGTACAGATAAACCTTCTATTTTAAAATTTACTATGTTCTTTTTGCTCCAAACAGAAACAATCCTTATCTTTCCTTACTCAGTAATTAACCCAGTCTTAACTTTGCAGGAGTTGTACTGTAAACAAACAATAAAAATGTCCTGTTTTTAGTGTTAAATGGCACTGGCAGAGAAAGAACAGCAAACATCTCCCAGCTAGCACAGACATTCTGACTTCCAGATTACAGTACACTGCTTTGCTTCCTCCAAATCCTGTTTACATGAGCAAGGTCAGGGGATGAAACATTAGAGAACCTCTACAGTGATTTCCTGCTTCTGTCAGTAAAAACTACAGAGACACCATCAACTTTCCCTTGTTTCCAACAGCTTATCAGGGACCGGACATTACCAGTGTATTGCCTTACAGAATTGAAAAGACCCAACCTCCCTCATGACAAAAACTAAAATTGAAGGATGAAACAGAAAGAAGTAGTCCCAAAGAGAAACAAAACTTCCAATTTTTCCTTTTCAATAGTTCAGAAAACAAAGGCAATGTTAAGTTGCTTGACACATGGAGAAGGAGTGGGAGAGAGGCAGTAATGCTTTCAGAGTCTTCAATGAAATAGAGAGGAGAAAGAAGCACCACCCCCAGCCCCCAAATTTGACCCTGATTTAGTGAACATTTTCAGAGCGCAAAAGGCTAGAACACACCTAATTTCTAGTAACTGCAACATATGAGGACTCTTATCGCTGAAAAAGTCACGACATTACACAAGTATACACAAGTACCAGTTTGTTAGGCATTCACAGCTAATTTTTACAGTGCTTTCAATAATACACAGGAGAACTGAATAAATGAATCATCAAATCCAAAGCTATTTCCTAACCATAATAATACACAGGAATTCTTAATGGTTTTGTAATTGTAGTCCAAAAGAAAGAAACTCCATACTGAAGCTTTCACTGAAATTTTTCCACTGACACAAGGATCATACTCCCTTCACTGAGTTTACAAAAGAAGTTGCATCAATATGAGCCTTAGATGAAAAAAGATTTTTCACCATGTTCAAGACAACTGGCCTTAGTACTAAGTTAGAAAAGAAGCTGAAAAGATAAGGTGTTTACAATTCAGGCAGTTTAATAATTTAAGTGTTTTTACCAAAATTCCTATAAGAACATTCATATCTGCCTATCTTAGCTTAATCTCTGAAGCAAGAAAATACAACTAAATTAAAAAAAAAAAAAAAACAAACACGGGNATTAAAAAAAAAAAAAAACAAACACAAAAGCAGGCATTTTAAGTGTGGAAGCTGTGATAGACTGTTGGTTTTGATGAAGCAAGAAATTAAAATTCCTTGAAGAAAGGAGAAGTAGGAGGAAGAGATAATAGTAGTATTTTCTTAGCTACAGCTCAAAATAAATGAACTGCTAAGAAAATATCTAAATATATATTTTAAGTTTGCAATAAAGAATCAAGAGTGTAATATTTTTAAATATTTATTTTAAAATTTTTCTCTAGGCAGAGTGTTGTCAAGAATAGATGATGGTGATACTTTGCTGCACCCTAATTATCTAGAGTAGTGTGTCCTCTTTTGGGCTTCCTGGTCTCAGATAGACACTAACATCCTGGAGCAAGTCAACTTGAGAGTGAACAAGATAACAAAAGGGACTGGAACATCATATGGAGAAAAGGCAGAGAACCAGGTTTGTTCTCTGGAAGAAAAAGTACAGGGAGATCTTGCTGCCATCTCAGATATCTAATGGATAAGTAGAAAGAAGACAGACACACACATATTAGAGGACTGCTAAGAATCGAAGGCAACAGACATGTTGGAACATAGGATATTCTAGTTTCATATTATGAAAAAAAACATTTTCATTAACCAAACACTAGAGCAAGCTGCCCAGAAAGGTGGTGGAATCTCTATCCTTACACATTATTCACAAATGAACTGGACAAGGCTTATAAGAACCTGATCCAAGCAGGCCTTGCTTTAAGGGGAAGGTTAGATGAAATGACTCCAGACATCCCTCTCAACGTATACTATATCACATTCATTAACAAATCTTCACAGAAGGAAGGAAAAGGAAAAACCTTTTTGCTCTGTCACAAATCATCTTAGGGACAGTAATAATGTATTTCCCATAAAGGAGGAGGACAACATACAATTCTAGCTGAAGAAAAGATTCTCAGTAAGAGGAGCACTTTCTCCTGTTGTCCTTTCTCCTGGATTAGACTGAAACCTACAGAAGTTTTTGACCACTTACTGTCAGGAATTTTGGTAGTTATTCAACAAAAAATTACAAGGTTTTGCATAGACTTCCAATCTTCCTGAAGGTATTTCAGGGAGCTTTAAGAAACTCACCAGAGATCCTACAAAAGCTTCAATGTTGTTACTCAACCCAGAGAAAGGCTGTATTTAAAGACTTGGATTTTCAGGGATCACTGTCTCAAGTATATTTCTCCTTTAGCAGAAAAATTAAATATGTTGATTAGCTACTTCCAGTGGTCTAGGGACTAGCCAATATGTTTTGTAAACAACGCTTAAGATCCTGCTGCGTTACATGTGTGATAAACGCATGGAACAAGAATGCGTAAAGACACCTAAATGCAGACTGCATTTTTCTCTCTGCACATATCAGAAGGGCAGAAGAACACCTTAAGGCAGAGCCTTAAAAGAATAAGTAGGTATCGATAGGACACGTGTAAATTAACCCAACAATCTGATCAAAGATTTTTGTTATTTGAACAGCGTTCTTTTAGGCAAAGTAGTGCCAAAAAGCCATAAACAGATTTAAAATGGGTCTTGAAATGTTTGCAGGGAAAAAAAAATGCAGTGATAATGCCTTTGACAGCCAGTAGAAAAAGAGCAACCCATTGAGGCTGGAATCAGGGATATGTATGAGGTAGGATGATGAATTAGACTAGAACTAGAGGATGGTAACCTCAAGTTGAGAAAGGACTAAGAAAAAAAATACAAAAAATCACAAAAGTAGTATCATTCAATTAAGGACAAACTGGATCAAGAGGAAATCTGTCAGTGAAGGTGTGANCCAGAGAAAGGCTGTCAGTGAAGGTGTGATTGAAATAAAGGCAGCATCTGCCATTTTCTCCTTGTTATGAAGAGAATATCAAGCCTCTATTAGACAGAGTCTCCATACATTAGGGAAACTGAAAAAGCTTCAGATAAAAAGGTCCAAGTCACTGAGATCCAGAACCCTCTAGAAACAAGACACAAAGAGTCTAGGTGGCTGGCCTGATTAAGAAACAGGTGATAATTCCACAAATGACAGAAGCTGGTAATGTGACAGACAGACACTGGACAGGAAGATGATACTAAAGGATGAGCTGACATTAGAAAGCAGGGAGGACCAGACTGGTTTGCCAAAGTTGGAGAAAGTGTTATTCACTATGGGAGAGGAAGGATATTAGTGGTGAAGAAAACATGCAAATGATTTCTGAATTTGTATGAACAGTGGCAGGGTTAGGATTAACCTGTGTTGAACAGGACAGTTGCCCTTAACACTACAGCCCAAGTAACAAAGTTGTAGAAATGTTTCTAGATGGAAAAAGACCCAGAAGGGAAATGCTGAAATGCAACAGTGGTGAGAAGCAATGATAACTGGTAGATTGAGATGCCGGGGGGAAAAAAAAATAGCGATTACTGACACAGTCAAAAAGCATAAATTCTGAAGCAACATTTTTATATTGAAATTGTAAAGCCAGGCAGAAAATGCAGTCAAAAAAATGCTGTACTTCTTGGGTCAATGTACTCCTCTGAGTTCTGGGCATAAAGTTTTATAAGCCGCTTTCATAGCAAAGGAATTAATGGAGACTAAGTGATTTGTAAGTATGTAATAAAGAATTACAGTGCAACTATACATTTGAACTCTGTGATGAACAAAGTAATAAACACAGTACTTAAAAGTGATAGGTAGTCAATAAATTATATCTACCATAATCCACTGTGAAGCCTACTAAACAGATGTCTGTAAGTCTACAAAGAACCATATTTCCATTATGAAGACATGACACAACTGATAAATCTTAAAATATATAACATTATGACCTCTCAAATATAAGTCATTATATGATTATTTGTTTTGAAGTTAAGGTTTCTCATCTTGATCTTCAAAAATGATCTTAAAGAATTCGATACAGTACCTTCACAACATAGCTTTCACAAAGCATTCATGACAAAATAGAACAGCAGAAACCTCACCTGCTGCCTTTTCATAAGTATTAACCCTTCAACCACACAAACTTTTATGGTGACTAAAATTGCTTTTTTCAAAGTGAGTGCCTTCCCAGGAACAGATTCAGAGCTAAAAGAAAAATTCTCATTTTAACCTAATTCTAGAACAGCATGTCTTTTAGATTTCATACCAGGAGAGCATATTTCTCCTCCCACGAAACTGCCGCCTAAAACATTGCCTTCCTCTCCTCCCACACGCCATACTAATGTCATATGTAAAGCCAACACTAGAAGACTCTAATCCTATCACTCTGTCTTAAAATGTATTACTTTTTTTTTTCCTTCTAGGGAACTATTAAATGCCTTAAAAGGAGAAATAATAAAACATCACTTTTAGAATTGCATCAGTGAGACAATGATTCTTTAGGGTTACCATTATTTGCAGATAAAGACAGAGTTACAAAAAGTGTTTGAGAATAAGCAGCAAATTTTAACACTAATATTTAGATGTACTTAGCATGGGCTTATAAATAGAATTTGTGCTTAGTATAGCGATAAAGTTGCAGGTATAAAATGAAAGCTTTGCTATTACACCATCTTCTGGTTAGACTTGGGAACTGTGACAAAGCTTGAGAATTTAGGATATTGAGCTCTGAGCACTCGACAATTGCTAAAAAATCTATTTCAATCATATGGACAGAAAAAGCACATTTCTGGAACATGTTAGCTATACCTTACCCTTTTTATTTTTTTTTTCTATTTTTTTTTTAAGCAACTTACAGGAGTACTGATATATGAAGACGTTCTAATATCGATGATAACTGGGTCAGGTGTTTGTATATCAGGCACATCAAAGGTAGGGTTGACCTGTTGAAAATGAATTATATCATTATTTCAGCACCAACAGAGAAAAGGCAATAAGACTGAAATAAAAAGTGAGAACACACATAGCAGCCCAGATCAATTGGTTCCCAATCCTTATTCAAGTTCCTTAAGTCATCTATTACTAACAGACTGTTGATATGCTTACTTCTTCTGTACCAACTCTGATTGCCAAAATAACTTTGAAAGCACTTCTGTGGAAAACAGGGAGTAGGTAACACTGAAATCTGTGATAAGGTAACAGATCAAAGACAAAAGATGTTGCTCCTGAAACCACAGGAAAAACTGCTTTATACTGGGACAATGTCAGAGGCTGATTGATCAGATAGAATGATAGATGACAGAAATGTCATCACAGTATCTGCAATTTTGCTCTTAATTATCACAGTTATTACTTGCTTATTTTGCTAATGTCCTTTCCTGAAAGTAAAGCATTAAGTACCAGAGAATATGACATTTGAGAAAGCTGCTGCTTTTATCTTATGGTTTCACCCAAGGATCAGAATAACCTCCCTACAAAAATCTGTGTGCATATTATCCCTACCATTATATTATCTAGGTGTAAGATGTAAACATCATATAAGATGTTTGCCTTCTCAGCGTGATGTATGGAAGTACTATTCGTATTATTTTATGAACTGGCAAAATTTACAGAAAGACTAGAGGACTTTCAAATCACCAAGAAATCTGATGCAGTATCATCAGTAATCCAGAGACAGTATTAATTCCAACCACCTTATTGAAAGCAGAAAAAAAATCCCAGAACCCAAAAAACTCACACTTGCCTAGTGACAGGGTTAAGTTTAGTTGCTGAAATTTCTTAGCTACTAGGGTCATTTTATTTTAACTTCTCAAGAGGAAGATCCTACTTATTTCACCTGAAGACTGTCAAAGCTCTGACTCAGCCAGAGCTGCTCACTCACTAATTGCTTCAGTGCTATTTCCGCAAGGAAAAATCCCTGATGCTAGGGTCCATACATTGGTATAAAGACCTTTAGGTCAGAGACATATTTGTTAAGTAGCTAGACTACAATCTTATATCTGGAATTAACAGCCAGGGAAGGAGGGCAGCAATAGCTTGTACTGCCTGAAGACTTTTCATTCAGTTTATTTAGATTTCCATAACTTACATGCAGAAATCTAGGTAAAAATTAATAGAAACAAGATCTCCCTCAGTAAATACAAGTGAAGAAGATGGACACAGTTTACTAGCAAGCTAGAAGGTAAAGAAACATTTAAAAACAGATATTACCTGATTATTCAAAGTAAAAGTGATTCTTATACTTTGTAGCACTTACAAATCAGAGATGACAAACCTTCCTTAAGGTGAGATCTTAACACTGTTTTTAAGCTTGTTCCCTTCTCTGAGTAGCAGTGCTTAGTTTTTTCTTTTATTCAGCTTCAATAAGCCATTCATTCTTCATCTATGATCTTTTTTTTCTGTTTTCTGATTACAGGTGCATCAGTCAAGAATGAACAGGGACTCAGGGACAATCAAGAAAACCCATTCAGCTACATGGTCATCAAAGCTGAACACTTAAAATTCTCCCTCATTTGTAGCTATTAGGATCAAGCCTTGCTTTCTTCCAATTTTGTTAAATAGACTTGGAGGAAAGAAAGGGAGAGAGGAGAACCAAAGTCAGGTAACATGGTCTATGTAATAACCTTCTATTTGGCTGAAAATTCTACCATTTTAACTGGACTTCTCCTTTAGCATCTTCTCTGCAGAAACATGATTAATCAAAACCTCCTCTGAATACAGTATTACTTACCACTTTTTCACTGTTAAGGTGAGCAGGAGAGGAACAGCAAATTTTACTGGTTTGCCTCTATATATATTATGTCTATTGAGATTACACAGGCAACTGTCCACAGAGTTTACATTTGTTTAGTGCCCAGGATAATCAGGGTCAGTTGCTTCTGACATTGTCAGCCCTACAATAAATAGAACTAATGCATTAATCAAGTGCCAATCATACTAGGGGTAGGTAAGACTGAAGTCATTTTCTGACATGCATCATTTGGGCACTGAAGAGAGGACAATGCATCTGCAGGATTCTGCAGAAGAGAGACACTAGATGCCTACTACCTATCAGTATTCTAAAGTGGAGGAACTACTGTAGTATTATCACTAACAGCTCTTGAGACACCTTTGAGATAGTATCTCTTTATTGTATACATTAGAGATATTGCAGAATGAGTTAAATTCTTGATACAGGTTGGTAAATAAATACGTGGTATTATTAAGTTTAAAAAAATGCTCTTTTTGTAGAAGTGTCACATCCTGCAGCTAGAATGAAATTTCCTCTGAGTATACTTCTGCTTATTGCTTTACCAGCGGTAAGGGGAGGATGAGGACCACTGTAAACACTGACTGGGGGTGGAGGAACTGTCATGAGCCATACTAAAATAATTAAATGTAAAATTATTAAGCAACTAGTCAGAAATAGCATCTAAAAGGTGTTTAAAAATGCACAAAAATATAAAGCCTGTATCTAAATCCTTCATATAAATATTAGTGTTTAATATGGCACTAAAAATGAATGAGGTAATCGAATGAAGCTAAATGTAAACATTTCAAACTACTTGACATTTCCTGACAAGGTGATGTGGTTAGCTGTAAAATAATCTTACTAAGGGAAATCTTCAAGGCAAGTCTTTGAAAAGACTTAACTTTAAGAAACAAGACAGAAAAACCAGAGCAATAAAATGCAAGGTAGGGAGTACTGTCACATATTACAGGTTTTCAAAAACACTCTTTCAAAGCCTTGCTTTAATTACCTGGTAAACTGATACATAAATATTTTCAATATCATCTTCTAACATGATAATACAATTAGCACATTTTGATCCATAGTACAATAAAATATATTTGAAGGGAAGGTTTCTACAAAATCTTTCATGAATTAGAAAAATAAAGTTAATAAAATTAAAAGAGGAAGTTTTAAATTACTCACAAAGTACTTCTTAGGAAAGTGATTTAGCTACTTGTGAAATAGTCTCTCCAAACACAGTAAGAGAAAATTAGCTCTTAATTTGATTAAACACTGTTCTTTGTTCTAGACTGGGGCCCTCAAGCCAAGCAAGCCATATAATCTTTTTTCTACTGCCACCTAGTGTATATTTGAATTTCCTTCATCTGAGAAAATATTTATAACTGAAAATACACTGAAAATTTTAAGATTAAATTAAATCAATAAAAGCTCTTTGTGCACAAGAGATAAACTCTATGCACCTTAATATGTTCAAACCTCAAAGCTGTTTTGAAAGAAATTCATTTATTTTAAAGAAGTCTTTAGCACATAAAAGGTCAATTACATACAAACATGGCAAATTCAGAAATACAATTCTCACCAAGTGGAATGCAGTTTTTAGTATAGTTCACTAAAACGGCGTAACTGATTAAACTACTATTTTCAAATAACTCCACAAGGTCCTTATGTCAAACAGAGACAACAACTGGGATTTATCTCAGCTAAATTTAGACATACTGCTAGACACCTGTATTTGAGCTGGTAATCACCTAAGATTACCTCTGTGACCAACAGAAAAAAATAGGCACCTTTAGAGAACAAATAATTTATTTGCATTTTCAAGTTGTCTGAAAAATTGAAATTATTATAAGCATTAAAACTCAGCTTACTTGAATATTCAAGAATCACACTGATGAGTACAGCTGGAGAACAGTTATAAAGTTTTACAACTCAAGAACATGAAATTCAACACTGCATTAAAATTCAGGCTACTGGGCTAAGGAGAAGACACAACTAATGACTTTCTTGTAAAAGTTAATTATGCTTCAAAAAAATAGGTAGGTAGAGAGAAAATAAAATAGGGAAGGGATCTGAAATATTACTGGTTCAATGTATAGCTTTGAAGAGTGAATAAGAAAAAGTAATCAGAAAAGGCAAAATACACTCAAGCTTTATCTTTCTGTCACTATCCTGAAGGCAAAACACCAGATGATACCTGCAATTCTTAACGCCCTTGTGCCAGCTGCTTTATTCAAAAGAGCATTTCCAACAGGTGATGTGTGAAAACATTGCAACTGTGCCTCTGATCCCAGCTGAATAAATTCTAAGCCAGCTCCATTTTTGTATATATTATTCCCCCAGAATCAAGTTCTGGAATTAGAGTGACTTTGCCACACTGAGACAAGCAGGGATAGAGAAGCAATAGCTAACCAAAAGCAGTAAAAAAAAAAAAAAAAAGTGAAACACTAGGAATTTTAAAAAATAGAGGGAGAATTACTTTCCTCTTGAGTTCTGCCTGTCCATCTGTTGAACTTTTTATGTTCCAACACCTTTAATTTTATCCTAAGGCAATCTCTCTTCAGTCCTGTTGTAGGGGTGACTAAACTTAACCAGCTGAGCATAACTCAAGGCAGTGTATTACAACACATCTCAAGCATTTACATGATATTGTAGTGGCTTGTAGCAAACCTTAAGCAGTCATTGATACTTTTAAAAATCCCATCTCCAAACTGCCTCCTCCACCTGCCTGTAACTCTTGTATATGTTACCAAGCCTCTTTGAATACTGTTAGTTCTGTTTGACTAAGATCAATTATCTTACCCTGTTCACATAGAAATATGAAAAGAAAGGAAGAAAATAGCAAGAAAGGAAGCAGTTCTGCATATTATCTGAGATGTACATGAGATAATAGGAAAAATTGTCATTACAACTACTATGTTGTGTGGAATAGATCACACAGAGAGATAGGGGAATCTCCAAACCTCTTCAAGACCCCCTAACGAAACACAGGTCAACTGATGTAGCACTGATAGGAAGAATAGATGATCTCCAGAAGCTCCCTCTGACATGCCTGTGATTCCATTCCTCCTTTACCTTATATATTAGAAACATGATGAGCCATTGAAAGATGAGGGTAGGATTGCAGTGGAACAGCCTAATGCTAGAATTCTCTCTATTGCCTCTGGCTTAGAAAGAGTTTGGCATGTGAAAAAAAAATGTTTTAACTGAAGGACAAAAATACTTTTTTCTCTTTTTCCTTCTCCAGAGTACAGCAAAGTGGGCCTAGACATTACGCTTTTCTTAGTTACAAGAGGAAATAGCTAAGGAAATGGAACACTGAAAAATTTCAAGCGCAGTGCTACCTAGGAATTAGTGCATGCTGACTAAAGCATGTTACTGCTGGCAGTAACCTGATACCAGTTTTGTTTGTATAAATTATGTTTTTGTCCAGTTGGTGAGGTCTATTCTTCCTCATCGCAACAAAAATCCCACAATTTTTGTTGAGACAGACAGGAAGAGAAATAAAAACAAGAAAAGACAAATGGAGTGAGAAAATTTGATAATTTCACCTTAAAGCCTTCTCAATTATTATATTATTACATTAATTCTAAAAATTAGCCGCAAAAGCGATTCTAATCACTATTACTATATTATTTAATTTACAATATAAAAATATATTATATTACAATAATGAGTTTCGTTGAAACTGCCAGACACTGTTTTGTCTCAAAGAATATAACATACTTGATGTTTACTCGAGAGAAAGATATTCTAGTGACAATATGATGTCAATAGAAAACTAAATACAGCAACTCTTGTTAAAATCCTGAAATCAGGCCAGAAAATATAACACAAAGAGTCCAAAACTTTAACAAAGCCATAGAGGTCTTTCACTACTATGGAGCAGCCCAGGAGCCTATCAGCTGCTACAAGTGCTACAGCCATTAATAAATGCAGACATAAGGCTAAGTTAAATCTGTCAAAGCTAACTAATAAATAATTTCTTGACATTCAACTACTGAATTTCCTTAATGAGCTTTTTCGGTATTGATAATGAGGCTTCCTAGCCTTAGTTTAACTTTAGCCTGAACTCATTAATGCTTTCCCAGAGCTTCTCAATTACCCAGGACCAGGAACAAGAAAAAAAAAATTTGAAAAATTGGTTTAGAGTATATTCATATCTTAGCCAGGCATGTAAACAGCAGAGAGGTCTGGCAATGTTGACCTGAAAAGGAGACAATGGACCCCTGCAGCTATAAGCCACTGTGTTTGTTTAGTACATGTTGTAACTGGGTGCAATTTGAATGGTCTTGAAGCAAGATGTTGCTCCAGGAAGACTGGCTTGAATCTGCTAGCACATGCTGTGATTGAGTTTGCTCTGGCACTGACCAACTATACTGAAGGCTGGTACCAGTAAACTTGACTTCATTCATTTACCTTACAACAAATATCAAAGTCCAACACGGAAGTTTGTTTATGAAGCTTTTGGTCAGAACAGGACGCAGTCATCCTGTTCTGACCAAAATGCTAAGCATTAGAAAGCTTCACATCCGACTTGACAATAGAACCAGACAGAGAAGAAATCTTAGTCATGCATTTTGTCAGAGTTCTCTTCCCCCAGCAAATGTTCTCAATCTTTATACTACTCATTTGCATGTATTCATATTGCAAAAACACCCACCCACCCAAAAAAAAGCTCAATATCCCCAGATGTCAATGTTTTAAAGCTCTGAGCATGAAACAAATGCCATGGCAGCAGTATCTACATTTTCGATGTAGGCAACCAGGCAATAGTGAATTTCTGTAGTGCTCTGATAGCATATTACAGCAATCACAAAGTTCTGATTGCTGTTTTAGATTTATCTCAGGTAAGTTCTTCAACACTAGAGGAACCTGGAGACTATCAAAAAAGAGAAGAAAATATAGGTAATCGCCATGCAGAAGCCAGCCAGCTCTATCAGGGAGCGTCACAAATAAAGCGTAAACAAACAAAAGCGTAAATGGCCTCATTGAAGGCATAGCACTGTTTACCTATTGAGCATAATTTTCAAACTATTTGAGAAACACAAGATTTTTCCTAATACTGACACAGAACATTTGACATTGCACTCTGATTCCCTAATTTCCAACACTTTCAAGGGATGCCAGTAGATAGTTTGACAGTAAAGTAGTTCAAGAATGAAATATCTTGACTACATAGTGCTGTAAAACACATTGCTAGCCTAGAAAATCTTTTAGATAGATATCAAGACCTTCTCACAATACCTAAAGGTCTTGGAAAGAGGGACAGCTTGTGACAAGCAAGTATTTGACTTTCAGTAATATCACCACTTTGTCCTCCTTATAATGATATATTTTGATAAATATTGTAAAGCTCATTGGAAATTCAGATACCTACTGCAACATTTGCAGTGTTATTTCAGAAACCAGATTATCACATATGTTTTGCTTGAATGAAATGTAGAGTATAGACACAGAAGAAGCATGAAAGTAATTTCAGCATAAACCTGCCAGCATCAGCTTGCCTAGTAATCCTAATGAGGATTCATAAATTATGGTTGCTTCAAAAGTATTATACATAATAAAAAGCTCCCTGATATACAGAAAACATATTTAACTATAAATGGCGGACAGTGTTCACAGAAGCTTCTTGTTTCCTGTATTAAACAATTTATTGCACTCACCTCAACTGACTTATGTTTTTCATCATGGAAATGAGATGACCTTGAGTAAACATCAAGAATATGAGGAGGATCATCAATATGTGTTCTTCTAAAATTGCATTTGAGAACTTCTTCATAATCCAAAGTATCAAAGTTGGTTTTCCATAGTAATACCTAAAAGAAATCTTCATATCAGGAACTACTTGAAGGCTACTCAGTGTTCAAAACCTAACTATTCAGTAAAGTCTGCTATTACTAGTAGATAGCTGCATCATAACAATACTGCAGTGATGTCTTAGTCCAATCTCCACAGCAACACAGGCACTTCCCCAGAGAATCTTTACTGCATATCTAAAAGATGTGGTTCAATCTATTAAAAAAGTAACCTCTAAAACATGTCTATAATCACAAAACAAAGTAAACTCCTGTCCCACTGAACTGTCCCAAGTTACTTTTCTGCCAGATTAAGGGATCATATACTATTAAATTTCTGCCCCCTATAAAGGCTTGCAGGTCTAACAAGAAAGTTTGAAGGAATAAGAGAAATGAGAGAGTTCCACAGAACTCTAAAACACGTGGTTCCAGTGTTTTAGCAACAGGAATCTCTTTTCTGAACTTTGTCTAATTATGTTCTAGGTAGAAACCATATATAAGTCACACAATGAACAAATGCAGAAGGTCATAGGATACAGAGGCAGTCCAAAGGTATTCTATCCAGTCTTATGAATATTCCACATTGGCTACTACTTTCCAAACAAATAGGTATAACTTTGCTCTTTCACATAAAAGGTCTTATGTTTTCCATGGCAACAGGTTAATGAAATAAATTGCAATGTGCACATACAGCCAGAAATGTGAGGAACATGACAGAACACTACACTTTGACATCTTTTTTGTTTGAGGAAAGAAGCAAATAGAAAGAAACAAAAGTATCCAGTGTTTGTTTCAAATATTTAACCTGCTTCTGAACAATGCTGCCAGCTGGTTCTGCACCAACCAGAAACTTGATACAAGAAGCAGAGATACTGGTTTTCCTTCTTTGATGCAAAGGTATGGAAGGATCTGTTGATTGAAAACTTCTTGAAACAACATATGTATGAAGGAAGTAGTCTTCCACAAACTTAGAGTGTATCAGCTCCCTCCAGTGCATGCTGTGAACAGACAATATATTTTGGGTATTGCATGACAGGTAGAAGATGATACTTTTGTGGCCAGCCTCTGCTCATAAGCATGACACTGCCAGCAGAACTTTTCCAACAAATACACCTTACAATTACAGTAAACCAATAATCACAGTGAGTTCAGAAGAAGTCCCACAACCATCCTCCTGGCACACCTGGAAGAAGGCTGTGGATGGGTCAACAAAACAGGATGTTTGAGAAGTATGTGTGTATACATCAAAAGAAAACGGACACTAAAGAATAAAGTTCTTATGTTTACTATAGATAAAGATATACACCTTGGTAGTCACCAACAGTGGTTAGCACATTTTAAAACTTAGAAAAGTGAAAGCTGCAGCAAAGTAAGTACTCCTCTCCCACCAAAACTTTCATAAAATAAAGTGAAAAACTTTAACAAACACAGGAAGGCTCATTTTTAAAGTAACTTAAACAGTTATTAGATCTGCTATGACTATTTTTAAATTCAACATCTAACTAAGGAAGTGCTTCCTGATAAAAGTGGATCTTTCCTCTCATATTTTCAGTATGAACCCACTATATCTAACTGCTGAGGAACATGAGACAGATTTTTACCTACTTTCTTCATGCTCTCATGCCCCAGAAGCTTTACAACAGAAAATCAGGGCAGGAAAAAGGCAATGACACGACTGCACTGAACACACACGTCATTCAGGGGGCCCCAAATTCAAAGAACTTTGAAGTAAGACAGGCATTCCCAGGGTGTGTTGGCATTCAGTGGGGAGGCTTAATACTGTAAGTCCTTGCCTTCATCAGAGCTTCTCAGATTAATCTTCCGTCACGTGAATACATGCACCTTTGCTCCTCTCAAGTTAAGTATAATGTACCAACAGTCATAAAACCCAAAATAAAATACTCCTAGAAGGTAAGGTCAACAATTCAGAATCACATAGGACTAAGTTGCATTCTGGGACTTAAAATCTTATTTAAAACTTCAGTATGGAAAATCAAAGATCATACTAGTGGGTCACGAAATAAATATCTTTCCCCCATTTTTGGTTGTTTTTTGTGGGTATTTTTCCCTGCTTGTAAAATTAATATTGGATGTTTGTTAACATTTTCACTTTTCCAGTAACTTCAAGACTTGGCAGTACTTCTTACTTAACACTTTGTGATAGAAAGCTATTTTTTTTTTATTTCCCAAGACCATCTCTGCTACTAGCTGAAATTTATTTCAAACTCCACAAAACAGAATATAGCCATGAAATACAGTAAACTCAAAAGATCTTAATTCCAACAGCATAGCTTTTTTATCTACATTGAGCTTTTAGCTTTTTGTAACAGGAAAAAATGAAAAAGACAACAAAGGAACATTTCAGCCTGAAAAATTTAAATCTTATGCTACAAAATTTCTTTCTTTTTGGAAACTTTATAGACCTGATAGAGATGATTCCAAGCTTGATAGTATTTGTTCTTAATTATGAAATTTATTACAGCATATAGAGATTAATTATAAGACTTACTTATAATTTAAGTAAGTTTAACTTTTTTTAAAATGCTCAAATGACTCTTCTTCCCTTTATAAAATCCAGTACTTTACTGTTTCACCAAAGTAAATTAGTAAAGGTAACACAAGAGGTTTTTTTCCCAATTCTAGCCAAAGTTTTCCCAGTAATAAAACTTAATACCTACAATTACAGAGTAAGGACTTTAAAAGCAGTGAAAACCTAACAAAGCAGGTAGAACTTAATATTAATTGCAACACAACTACTTCATTGACACTGAATTGCAACACTTTAAATATTCTTAATTAAAAATCATTCCTTTATTTTAATATGTAAAATAGAAGTGGCTAGTCTTCTCCTCATCATAACATCCAATGGAAAGTCTATAGAACACACAAGTAGACAGAATGCATGTGAGCATGCGAGTAATTAGCAAGTTGCTGTGACATACTCCACTGTAACTCCCATCCACTGTAACAAACATTCAGACATTTCATTTAAGGAGACAATACCACAAACCTGAGCATCCACTCCACCTGAGGCAAAATTTTCACCACCTTTTGAAAAAGCCACACAAAGTACAGGTCCCTGGAAAAAAATAGCATGCTATTACTGTAATCATGATATTTTAGTGCAGAAGAAAACACTGATGCCATTACCTAATGTAATAGATTTTTCAATTTTAATAAAATAAGGAACAATTTTATTGTAGTGAAATTTCTGCAAAACTTGATTGAAAAGTTAATATTGCACATTTTAGTACGATGCTGCATTACAACTACAACAATCTATACTAGGAAAATAGTGGCATTATCCTTAGATTTTATACTTCAGTTTTGCAATGAAAAATTACAAAATATATATTACATTACTCAAGGCAATACATTTGAATGATTTATTATCAAAAATAGGGTTTGTTTGGCATTAACAGGAAAAGGAGGAAATGCCTGCCATTCTTCACAAAAGCTGTCTTCTGTAAGCTTCCCCCTCCTTAGAAAACACTGTTTTTCAATAGACAATAGGATTGAAGTACCAAATAACATGATTTTGAAAATCAAGTGAATTATTAATGAATTCAGAACATGAGCTTTTACTTAACATCAAGCGTGTAATATTGACAGGTAAAAAGCATGGTTACAGGTAAAAACTGATGCATTTCCTTAACACTTGTGACAAGGGGCATTAACACAACACCTTGCCATCCACTAAATTTCATCTGCAAGTTGCAAGATAAAAAACACAATGGCATAAATGTTACTTTCCCTTTCTAAAGATACTGAACAACTTATTAAGATCTCCATTTAAAGAGGATTATTGTGTATACCTTGTGTCCATGAAGAGTGTAAATAAGTCTTTCTCCTAAGAGGTCCAGAATCTTAAGGGTACCGTCAGAAGAAGCAGTGATGAGGTAGTTACCAGAAGGATGGAATGATATACAATTAACCCCTGCTCTGTGAACTGATTTACAGAAGACAATATTCAAAAGCTGTAGATATCTACTAAGAGGATATGTACACTTTATTTCTTTGCTCTTTTCTACTTCCCAAAGAACTACTTCATTTAAGGGAAAAACAACAAAAGTGCTGAGGCATAGAAGACTCAGAGTATTTGCTTAGTTCAGTTCTAAAAATTAAGAGAAGTAAAGAAATAAATAGGATTCAGACTGGATTCTTGGGGTTGCTAGACTACAAAAAAATACTTAAATCATGTCAATATGACTTGTTTGTCAACTTTCCCCAGTAATACTCTTAATAAATCACATTTAATTGCAAAGAGTCCCATTTTAAAGAAAATAAACCAAACTACATTGTTTTTACCTTTGAAATGCTGTAGTAGCTTGTTCGTTCGAATATCCCATAGTTTCACTGTACTATTGGAACCTGCAGAAGCTATACATGTTCCACTTGGGTTGAAATCCACAAAAGTTGGAAATCTAAATATAAATAACAAAAACAGATTTATAATGTGTTTCCACAAAAATATTTAGGTGTATACATTACTTAAGAACTGATTCTGCAACCCGTATCAAGTAAAATAATTACTATATAGATGTTAATACCACAGAACATTAAATTAATGCCACTAAAATTACACTATTACATTTCCCCTTTTTTTCTAGTAAAACTTACTCTTCATAATCTGAGAAGGTATTAACGCAAATTTTATTTCTTGTATCCCAGATGTTAATAGATTTGTCCTCACCACAAGATGCTATTATTCTTCCATCAGGTGAAAATCTGGAACACACAAGTGTATACATTACTTAAGAACTGATTCTGCCAATATTAGCATTACAGACATAAGTAGCAAAACACCAGAACCAAGGCAGCCTGTTTGATATAAGGATGCATGGTATTTAAAGGACACTTGAACTTCTAGTATTTCTCACAGACTAATAAAACTGAAAAGAAAAGCTTCTCCCCCTATTCCACTCTGGCCCATTTCACAATCAACTACAATTAAAAACACAGCCATAAGCAAGAGGAAGAGAGGTAGTTGGAGGGAAGGTATCAGCAACCTAAGGATGTCACTTCAGATGACAAAGAGATTAATATAGAAAACTATAGGCAATAAGACAAAGAGGACACAGTAGAATCTTGTGTTCAATGTTAACCTATATTTATGTTCTCTGAGTTCTTTCTAAACTTACAAATAGTGGGAAAGCATGCACAATTATTCCTAGACTAGCAGACCAGGTTTTTAAAGAGGAAAATTTACTTGCCTATAACTTCCTCGATCATTATTATTTCACTTATTGAGCAACCGCACAATGACATTGAAAAACTGTTCAAGAACTTTCACATGTGATTTCCTAGAGCTTTCCTTTTTCTTTTCAACAGTCAGATATTTTGAAACTTTGTAGGGGTCTGCACTTCACCAGTGTTAAACTCCTTTCTCAAGAGGCTTATACCAGGCCTCTCTTAGCTGCAGATTTTCCACTAATATGGAGGAAAGGAAATTTTTTTTTTTAAAAATCAGCAAACAATCTTTTCTTGTCTTTGAAGGGCTGTCCCGTCTTTAAAGAGTATGAATCCCAACTTGCAGTCCAAAGGCCATTTCTTTTACCTTTTCCAATTATGTAAGCTTAACTCATCTGGATTCATGACCATTCTTTAATGCCACTAACATTCCAAGAATAGTTGAGAAAAACCCCTACAATGCATGACAAATCTAGACACAAGTGGTGGGAAATAAGTTAATACAACAAAAAAACCAAACAAAACTGGGGAAAGGCAGGATGCTGACTGAATATAAATACAGAAGATCACATTTGTCCTTTAATGTAGTAGAATGAAGACAGCAACTGATTTAGTATGTACACATATTAACATAAAGCAAGCTTTCATACTTCAGCTAGGTCTATACAAAACTTGCGTGCGTAAGATTAATTTATTAAAATTTAATTATTGATGAGAGATCATTACTTGTAATTCACAGACATTTCTTCTCATATTTCTACCCTGGGATATAAAATCCCCTTTGTTAGGAATTCTACTTTACCAAGAGAATAAAAACAACACTTACTTGGCACAACGAACCCAACCAGTGTGTTGGAATAGGGTAAACAAAAGGCGCTGATAGCAAACACTCCATATTTTTATTAATTTATCATTGGATGCTGAAACTACAGAGCAGCCATCATGGGAGAAGCTCACACTCCGAACAGATGCTGTATGACCCTTCAGTACTGATGATTCTCCATGACTAAGGGGGGAGTAAAGAAAATGAAACAAAACCCCAAATACCAAGTCACAAATCACAATTATATTAAAATGAAACTCAATGTTGGCATATTTAGAATCTTACCCAAATGAAAAAGCAGTACACAGAGGCCAAATCTTAATGTCACCATTATTTTTTTACTTATTTAAATATTCTAAGAACAATATTCCCTAAGTTGCATAATTTTACAGAACAGTGCAATTAAGTAGCAGCATTGGCCTTTAGTCTCATTAGCATTAGTATCTGAAAGAGAATTTTTTGTATATAGTAATCTATAAAACGCTTGGAAGTTCAAGTAACATCAGTCTAAGATCATACTGAATTACTCATAATTACTACTACAAGAACAGTCTGATAAAGCAAGTCAATTAAAATCTTTTTTTTCCAAAAAACCATTGTTTTTGTCATCACTTGTCTCCCCAAAATGAAGTGCAGCCATGCAATCCTTATTAAGATATAATCTTTAAACCAGAGAAATATTACAAAGCATAGTTCTAACACACATGAAATTGTGCCCTCTGAGTTGTTATATTTTTCTTTTGAAACTACAAAATATTCAGAAAAGAATAAAGTAATACAGTAAAGAACCATGTTGCTTGTCGTCCCCAATCTCTGCTTCTGTCAAAGCCCAGGCATGTGGAAAGGAAAAAGAAACTTGAGTAAAGCCTCCAACATTCACATTGTACGATAATGAAACACATATCCAGCATTGCTCAGTTATACTCACATGCAAGGAATCCATAGCCTGACAGTGTGATCACGAGAAGCTGAAGCCAGCACCTGCCCATCTGGTGAGAACTCTACGCTCGTCACCGCTTCCGCATGGCCTGAGAATCTGTAGGCGCTGCACTGCATCTTCAGCTTCCACAATATAAGCAGCCTATCCACAGAACAGGTAACTGTAAGAAGTAAAAAACATTAGGAGTCTGCTCACAGCTCTTTATGAAAGTCAGAGCTAACGACTGTGGATTTGGATTCACCAGAGAACTCAACGGGTATTACAGGGAGGGAGGAGTTATTAGGTTTTAATGGATACTTAGCCTAAGCAGAAGCCTGGCAGCAAGTAATGCCAACACCAGGCTTTCAGAAGGATGTCACAAGACTGGGAGAAGTAAAGGATAATTCTTAACAGGTAGCTCTCTCACATACTAAGCCAACTGGCTTACAAGTACTTTGACGGAAGCCAAACATCACGCACGTCAGTAAGTATGAATCCAGATCCGGTTTTACCAAATCCTAAGAACAGGCAAATTCTTTAGTAATATCATTTTGATCTCTGAGATGTTATTTGTTTCAAGTATTAAGTGTTTAACTCAAAAAAAACATGCCAACTCAAACTGAAGAAATGACTTCTAATACTTCAGATATCTACACTTGAGTGACAATATCGATATATGATAATTCTAAATTCCTATTTAAGTACCAATTTTATAATACTAACATTTGTCTCATTCAAAAGAGAACATAATGTTGTCATTCTGAAAATACAGCATGTTTGAGGGTGGGTTTTTTGCAGCCATTTTGCAGGTGAACTATACAATCTACAGTCAAAAAGGCAAACCTAACTTTTACCAGAGCTTGATCATTTTCAGGAAACTGTACGAAGCAAAGACAATAAGCAGTTGAATTAAACTGGTACATGTGATTTTCCTACATCCCTATCATCTTCATCTCTGCTAAATGTTAGTATATAGACACAAATAAAAACAAGGTATTCACATTCCCATCCCTCAGTTGTCAAATTCCTAACCCTAGTAGAGAAAAGAAGGGAGAGGAAGAACAGGGGCCTCCTGGAAGTTGGAAGAGTACACGAAGATGGCTTTTCTTTTCCCAGTTTCTTTCAAGCACCAACATAGCATAAAGAAAATGAGTTTCCTTATTATCACATGTCAAGGCAAGCCTCAAACAAAATATTAGCATATTAGAATATTAAATATTAACTATTAAATTCCCTTTATGAATTTTCTACAAAGATACTGTTTTTATTCCTAAAAGACTAGCTTCTGCTAAAAGATGTCAGACCAGACTATGCCCATATAAACAGGCCTATATTTGATAAAGAAATACAGGATATTTTCCCCCCACTTCAACTTTTCAAAACCCTGTTTTACAGCAAGGTCTTTCTAATTGTACTTGAAAGAATTCCTTTTTCCCTTTGATTCTGAAAAGTGATCTACAGTGAAGTAAAACTAAAAGGCAAAAGTGAAATATAAGCTAAAATAGAATTTGAAGGCATAGGGCTGGAAATGTGAAACAGACAAGACTGATGGCTTCTAAAACAAATCGTCGGTGAACTACCAAATACCTGTGGTATCTTATGAACTGTATGAAGGCTGTGCAGTATCAGCTTTCAGTTCTAAAAACTGAGGGAAATATTCTTAGAAAGATGACAATACCATTCAGTCAGAGCCTGGTTTCTTGTAGCTTGCTGTCTCATAGGTGGGCTATCCCAAGGTAAATGAGACAAAAGCAGCTACCTGAAGTTCTCCTTCCTGGGGTCATCCATGACCATCTTCCTTATTTTCCCTCTGGACTCCCTGCCGCCTATGCAATACTTAAATATTGGATCAGAAATTAAAAAAAAAAAGCACAGAAGGTCCAGAAGAATTTTTTTTAGGATGTGCCATAGAACAAATAGGCCTGTTGCTCCTCAGAGAATACATGACATAACCAGAAACATGTTAGGAGGTGAAAGACAATTTGCCCTTGCTATGATCAACTGAAAAGTATAACTAAAATGTAGAAAGCTGCAAATTCACAATGAGCTGACTCCAATATACAACTTACTCCAGTTTCTAACCTGAGTGCCTTTTCTTTTTGAAACATCAATGCTTCTGTACATGCCCACGTATAGCAGACACATCACTGGATAATTTGCTTTTCTGCTGATGAGTCATTACAGAACTGAACACCCAAAAATAAAGACTCGGCGTTATGCAAAGGCCAAGTTGGAAGATCTACAGCAAAGTGGTGTGTAAGCAGATACCTAAGCTTCACATATGCCATGAAAAATACTTTATGGTATTTGCAATGAAACAAAGTTCAATTTATGAATTGTGACTATTGATGGTATACATTTTTATATATACACACACAAACATATGAACACAAGTTGCTGTAATACAGAATTACCATTTCACTCTCATTTCGCACAATAACAAAGTGGTGACTAAGAAAGTTGTGCAAAGATCAAAAGAGACAAACTCAGACAGGCTTTAACAGCTTGATGTACATCTCTCAAAATACTGAAGCATCTCCAATATAATTAATCACTCAGTGCAAGAATTACAGGGCAGATGGAATAGAGTGTACATGATGGGTGCGTGAATATTCAAACCCTACCAATGCCAACAAAGCCCCATGTGAACACATTTTGCAATGAATTTCAAGATTTCCTAATTGGAGAAAAACTATTATTAATTGAACCTCTGTCAAAAAAGCCAATCTGGAATTCTAAGCACAGTGGATAAAATACAAAGAACTTTTAATAACTCCCATAAATTCATGCTATTGGCAGTTTTTGTTGCATTCTGTATGCATGTACACATGAGGAAAAGAACCAAGAACAGTCAGCACACTAGCCAACATTTAATTTTCTGGATTTTATTTTTTCAAAAGAAATCCCAAAGCTCTCCACATTTATTCAGTGTTAAGTTTACATTCAATTTCTTTTAAGTCACTTAGAATCAGTAGTTTAAAATATATACAAGCATTCACCAAATCTTCAAAGTCTAACAGAATAGAAAACTATTCAGATTTTCCAGAAATCTGTACATACTGAAAAATAATTGGAAAGGAGTATTGGAATGGTAAGGTGTTGTTTGTTTTTTCTTTCTCTCTCTTCCTCTAGTCCCTCCTCCTTTTATTCATACGTTTTTTTATTCCCATTGGGAAGGTTTTTAATTTTTTTTCTTTTTTTTTTAGGACCAGGTAATTTAATTTGTTTTTTTTTTTTTTTTTGTTCTCCCCAGTTTGTTTCTAAATAACTCCAAAAATAGAAAGGAAGTCATGGGGAGGAGGAAGGGTTCAGATATATAGAGAGAATAACTTGTCAAACTCAGAGGCAGATTCACTTATAATTATTGCTTAAATAGATAAGGAACACTTTGAATGTCAGGTTTAACTTGAAGGTATTTCTTTATATGAAAAGCAGTTTTTGCCAAGTGCTAAAAAATTAACTGCACAAAATTTGCATAGTCTGTATTCACATCATTTAATTACTTTCACCTGAAAAAACATGCATTGCACATACTATTTATGATCTGCCACATAAGAGAACCTAGGCCTTTTTCCTGTCATTTCTATTGAATATAACAGCCTACAGAAAGCTTTTCACAAAAGCACATACTTTATATAAATTATTGCCCCGGTACATAACGACTGGCTGCCTTTTAAAATTCAATAAATGGTTCACAACTTGCAGGTACACAAAAGAATTCCTGCTGCAAAGTGGAATGTAATTTTTCAGGAATGCTTCCCTTGTGTAGTAAAAAGTTCCCTTTTTTTTTTTTAACAAACAAAAAAACCAACAACAACAAAAAACCAACTTAGGGGGAAAAGGAAGAGAGAAAAAAAAATCAAATTGCAAGTAACTGCCTAAAAATAAATTAAAGTCTGAAAAGAATCCACGCCACACAGTGGCAAGCATTTTGAGCATGATTCAATGCTGCATTCCAAGCTCCAAATTTTCTTCTGTTATTCTTTTATGTTAACCTGCTTCTACACAAACCTCTCAAAGCTTTCAAGTTACTAAGATTTAAGAATATGTTATAACTTACTCTTACTTTATTTTTGGCAAAACTTCAACTACATCAGGTACCACTTGTCCCTGTTCAACCCTTCTACCTACTCACACCTGTAGCAAATGTACATCCACTACATTCCTCAAGTATCCAGATAACTAATGCTCACTAGCTTAAGTTTCTACCTACCAGCCCCATGCAAAGACTTACTACACTATGGCTACTGAAGAACACTTATCACTTCAGTGAGAGTAATCAAAACAGCTGGAATGCCCAACACATTAAGAAAAATGTTCAACTTAAATCTTATGAAACTAAAATACAGATACTAATGCAAAATTTTTTCAAGTACACAATATATCTATCACATCTACCACCTATAATCACAATCAAAACAGATTAGTGACATGATTTGAGAATCAGTATTCTTCAAAAACTCTGCATAACAGAAAAAAGAAGATATTCTAAATAAGTAATTCTTTGAACCACCAACAAATCTTCATTTTCTCCAAGCTGTCCTTTGTCTTTTCAACTCCCCTTATGTCAGAAGCTTCAGCTTCCCAGCCTTACCCAAGGTCTACAGTGGTATTGTTTTGACTAGAAACAGGCAGCTTACGCTGTATTATTTCAAAACTCTTGCTAGGACTGACCCATGCCAACTTTTGCCAAAACACAAAAAGCAAAATAAAACAGCCCAAATGTCCCTCTATGTTACCTTTCTCTACCCTGCTCACAGACCAAAAAAAAACAACAACAAAAAACCCAAACATGGTCTAGATCATATAACTTTTGTGTCCCTAAGATGTGGAGCTGAACATGGAAAAGTTTACACAGAGGCAATGTATACATTAAATATATAGCCAAGGAACAGCAGTAGCTAAGGCAATTTTGTGGTTCCTTTCCTTCTCCATTGCCTTTAAACAAAAGTCTTACTTGTAGCCATCCCTATTTCTTCCATTTGTGATATCACCAGCATGTCCTTGGTTCCACTGCTACCACACTCTCCTCTAAATGCATCAGAGCTCCTGACTAATCAAAATTTTACAAAAATAAAAGACATTAGATGTTCTAATCCATGTTATAGAAACTGAACCCCACTATTTACTTTTGCTTTCCATACAGTTCAGCACAGTAGACAGTTTCTACACCACTACAGACAGATGTGAAAACATTTCAAGGTATTCAATCAAACATTGCTATCTGCTCACACATGTAAAAAGCTTGGAGATCACAGTCCATCCAATTCATACTACCAGCAGCGATTATTTCTCAAATTTCCAAATCTGATTTTTATCTCCAGCATTACAAGTTCTCATTTGCACATCAGCGTGCCCCTCAGTCGTACGATAAGCAGTAAGGCACTTCCCCGAATGAGGATGATAAATAGTCCCATCTTCTTTGAAGTGCCAGATAATAATTTCTGGGATAGGAGATCCATCTTTTGGGCAGCTCCTCATACCTATGAAGTCTTCACGCTCAGGGACTTCAGCACATAGCTCAGTTACAGAGTTAAATCTAATCTCCTGATTTGATGTATATTCAAAAAACTGGTTGCCTCCTTGACCATGACAGCCAAAGAGAGAAAGGTGAGACCCAGTAGGATTATGTTCCTGTAAGACATAGTCAAGGCACTCTGAAGGTATCCCTGTGCTGCGGATAGCACCATGCCAGCCAGGACGATCTTCTGGTACATGCAACTCAGCAAATACATTTTTTAAATACCAGTGAAAACTCTTGCATTTCAAACGCTCCCTAAGAATCTTTCTTTCAGAAATGTCTCCATAGTTTTCTTTCCTTGCTGAAGGATTTCTGTTGTAAAAGTGATCTTTGAACTCATCCATCCACACCTCAGCAGCACGTGCCGTGTTCTGAAGGAAATTTGGTCTAGCATACGGCGCACGCTTTGGAAACACATGGCCCACGTGGGAGCACGGATGAATTTCCAACATGCCCCCACACTGCCAAACCCTAAAGGATAATTCTAAGTTCTCCCCTCCCCAAACATCCATTCCAGTATCATAGGTTCCCAGGTACTCAAAATACTTCTTGCTGACAGCAAACAAGCCACCAGCCATAGTTGGGGATCTGATTGGGTCCGTTTCCGACTTGCGCCTGAGACGTTCATGTTTAGGCACTGAATGCCACTGGAACGTCAGCCGCCAGTCAAACCCCCCAATCATGGGCTCTGCAGTTTGCATGTAGTATTCAAATGTTTTCCAGTCAATGGTGTCAATGACAGGACAAACAATAACAGTCTCATTCTCAGCAATCCTCTCAAGCAGTGGTTCCAGCCAGCCGGAAACACATTCACAGTGACAATCTAGGAATGTGAGAACATCACCGGTAGCAAAGGTAGCACCAATCAAGCGTGCACGAACCAAACCTTCTCGTTTGTTGGTTCTTATCAAGCGAACTCTTTTCAGACTGCTTATATATTTTTCCAGTTCAGCCTTCAAATACACTTTATCACTCAGGTCATCCACCAGTATAATTTCTTTCAGAAGCACTGAAGGTGATGTTTCAAGAACGCTATGTATCGTCCGCAGCAATGTTGACCAGGCTTCATTGTAGAAGGCAATTATAACAGACGTTGTGGGCAGTCTTCTGTAGTTGTAAGATTTAGTTTTACAACCACTCAGTCGATTATCTTCAATGTGCCGGTGGAGAGAAATTTTATCACTTAAATAAATATTTATTGCATACTTCTCAATCAGCTCTTCTTCCTGTTTCTGCTCCTCAGGACTCAGCTGGGGGCGAGAGGGTTTACCCCACTCTCCTGGAGCATAAGGATCAGGTGGGGGTTTGTCATAAACTGGACGAGCCAAATCGACAGTTTTTTCTGCTCCGTCAGAAAAGCGCCTCTCCCATTTCCCTTTAGTGATGCTCTTGCCGGCGAGGGAGGCTCCGAAGGAAGAAACCGACAGCTCGACCACAAAGTAAGCAATCATTAAGAAGCCGAGGAACACGCAGCTTTTGCGGATCCACGTCCATCTTCTAGCCAGACGAATCCTCATCTTAGATAGTTAAAAGCAGCTCCTTAGCAGAGAGGGGTCCGTGAACTCCTGCCTGAACTCTCCCCGCGCCCCCGGGGAGGATGGGGCTGCAGGCACTCCCGGCCTCGGGCTCGGGACGCCGGCAGAGTTTGCAGCAAGCCCTCCGTGGTGGGCCCGGTAGATTCCAGGGGGACCGCGGGGGAGAGGGGCAGCAGCGGAGGCACGGAGCAGCCCCTGCCCCTCCGGCCTCGGCGCTCCCCTCACTTACTTCCTCCTCCTCCTCCTCTCTCTCCGCGGGACAAACCCCTCCTCCAGCCTTGTGGTTTGCTCGAAAAGTTGTC
>VXBC01013087.1:1278698-1346899 GCA_013399945.1 Ploceus nigricollis
CTTCCTTTTTTTTTCTGTTTCAGCACTGGCTGCTTAGGCAGGAAAAACTTTCCAGCATGACAGTTGGCAAACCCACAACATGATGGACTGCCACAGATGCTTCCTGCTGCTACCATATAGATTTTCTCTTGACTATTACTTGTGTGGCTGATGCAGAGAGAAAAATGAAGGGAGTGGTAGTAGTTTCAGACTCTCTTGTTTTACTATTAAATACATTATTCTGCTTGTGTGCCTGTATCAAGTACAACAGCTGCCACTATAGATGAGACAGCTAGACACTTGTCTGATTCCAAAATTAGTGGTGTTGTTACATCTTATCAAATCATGCTTATAAAATGGTAAAAGTCTAATCAACAGGCCCTGTTCCACTGGTGAGGCATGCACATATAGTGGGTCGTTTGGGAGGTAGAAAGTCCAGACTGCAAATACCTTACCCATTCCATGCATTCTTTTTTAAAACTCCATTTCCTCTCTTGCAGGAGGGCTGTATACATACATAGCTGTATGTATGTCAGCTTGTGTCAACCCCTTCTTGCAGTGGCTCTAATATTATGAAATTTTGTGCTGATCTGAGCATAATGACAGGTTCTGTTCCAGAGAAGGACAATTCCTGAGTGGCTGAGCAAGCCATGTACTGTAGAGTGGGATGAAGCAGAAGGAGGCATCTGCTTAGTATCACAAAATGAAGCCAGGAAGAATGCCCCCAGCTTTCTCATTAGAACAAGTTTGCAGAAAAACCTCTTAGGCTTCCTGTAGCATTCTGTTGTTTCACAGAATATTAACTGTTTTTATCATCTTGCACATTACTAATTGCAAGCCTGCAGCATATGGACACACTATATGCAGAGTCTCCATCACAATCCAGTTGCAATTAGCAATACAGGTACTCTGGAGACTGGTCCTAGCTGCAGGAAGAGCTAACAGGCCACATAGCAGACAAGATATGCAGCAAATTGCTGCACTTCCCTTTCAAAGTTACAAGGAATACCTGGGTGCCACAACTTTTGCAGGTGCAGTAGCAGGAATTGCCAAGGGAGCATGATCTGGTGGCTTCTGCCTATTCAGAGCAAAGCCAGGCAGTTTTCCATCAATATGCTGTAAGGCTGCAACCTAACAAGTGTTTTCACACCACACAATCTTTCTGATGGAGACAAAATACTAAATTTAGACTAAAATTATCAGAAGGAAGCCTGTTGGAGATGAGAGCTCTAACTTACTCTGTGTGCTCTTTACTTTTTTTCCCCTAATTCTTACTTAGAAATTGTTTGCTGGCTACTTTCACTCTAGTTTAAGAGAGTTCATCTTTAACTAGGTTTATATTTTGAAGAACATAGCCTGTCATTAGTATAAGCAGCTTATCCTTGCATCCATAAAACAGACACTGTTTTTTGAATTCCCCAGCTGTTGCCAGAAAAGGGTCTTACATGATTACTACAAAAGCCGCCTTCAAGATCACTCCTGCTGCAAGGAAGTTTTCCTGCGTTAGTATTCAATATGATTGTGAAACTTTGTCTTCACCAAATATATATGAACACTTGCAGATAAGCACATATTACTGTGACACACCATTTAATTATATTACCCATGTTTAATTTTGGTATTTTAAATAAAAATCGCTAGATTAAGTTTCTTGCATCAGTTTACCAAGAACAGTTGGTGTTCTAGTTCTGTTACACTCCCTCAAACCTATCATCACTTATGTGAAATCCTACAGTGATCCATAGTGGTTGTCAAATTTTAGTATTCAGATTCACAGCACAAATCATCATTGGTTCTTCTCCCAACCAAAACAAGAAGTAAAGGTGACTGAAATACTCTAGCATAAGTAGAGGGCATAGTTTGCAGTGCTTCTGACATTAGTGCCTCAAGCCGGATAAATCTGCTTTAAAACACAAGCTTTTCAACTTGTATATTCGTGTTTTTTGCTCTTCTTACTCCTATCCTGTTACCCTACTTTTCTTCCCCGAAAGTTTTCAAAAACCTTCTCATTGCTCATATGTTTCCTTTCACTCTCCCCTTTCAATTCCGACTTCCTTCATCTACAGTGCCTTGGTTGTTAGTTCCTTGAGCTCTGGACTGGGCAGCAGGAGTCACAGGGGGAGCAGGTCTGTGCTGGAGTTTTTGTTGTGCAGAGAGCCCTACCCCACACCACCAGCCTGCAGCAGCAGTTTACCCAGAAATGGTTCCGGTGTGGTTGACCACACTGTCACAGAAGCTGTTGAAATGCACAACAGAGGGAGCACTGCAGGAAGAGAGGAGTAGTAACCAGGGCCATCATCACATACTACATCCCCACTCTGTGAAAGGCTCAGTTTCAACCCAGTCACATCCCTGCAATGAGGCGGAGCAGTTTGCTTATAAAAGCTACAGTTTCACTGGAAAGCCAACAAGGCTGACTGTACAGATACTTATAATTTGAACTTGTCTATGCTCCCTGCTGGAATAGCAAAAGAGATCCCCAACACCAGATCCTCCCTGACAGGAGGCAAAGCTTGTTCAAAATCTTGGAGATAGTAGACCAACAGGCATGAACAGAAAAATAACAAATTTCCTTCTTAGAAATGGCTAAGTCCTTTCATTTCATAACACAAAAGCAAACCACTTGAGCTGTATAATTTTATTAGGGTGCTTAGTACATAAATAAATTTTTCCATGAAGTTTCCACTGAGGTCTGATTTCTGAGTTACAGCAAAATCATCAAGACTTGGAAGACTAAAGCAAGGCAAGAAAGCCACAGGAGCACTTCTGGGTTTTTTTGGCAATATCTCAGATGCAGTCAGTTTGGAAATAGCTATCTATGGCTTAACTGTTGGACTTGGATTGATTCCAAGAGCCATGTTCCAAATTGGGTATATGATAGCATGCATGAGTGTGTCCCAGTATTTCAGTCTTTTTGACAATGGTTGTCAGAGATGAAGTGTGACCTTGGAAAACAAACACTGAGGGGTCTATTGGTTGTGCTGATTGCCTTTGGGAACAGTAATGAAGAAAACCAATGGAAAATCATTTTCTCAAGTGGTATTTTATCAGCTCACACTCCTCATCCAGTGATCAAAAAGCCTGTAGCACTTCTTCATACAAATATGTAAAATGCTGATTTTGTTGATTGGTATAAAGCTCACACTTGATCATTTAGTTGATATTCAGACTTGGACTGTTTATGACCCTTTTGAAAAAGACTGAAGTCAGTGATATTTAAAGCTATAATAACTGTATTCAAGTACTGACATGCCTACAGAATTGACTGGGCATCCCAAGCTCTTTATAAGTGGCAGTTCAGAATACTTTTAACCTCCTGCAGTAGAGTTATCTTTTATTGAATTATTAAGACTTTTGAAATGAAACATGCTTCAATATATTGACTCCACAGATGAAAATTCTAAAGATTCCTGCACCTTTAAGGTAGAGAGCCATTATACAGCATATTGGAAGTTAGTGTTGTAGGCACTCTCCCTCTAAATATACTTGTTTTAAATGTGTTTTAGTTTCAAAAGGAACGTGTTATTTCTAACAAAAAAAGACCATGCTTCTGTTTTGCAGAAACTCAGCTATTTTTTCAATAGTTAGAATGTCAAATTTTGGATTGAATAATCTCATTACTATAACACTTGATCAGCCAGGCAGCTAGTTTTACTATGCAGATTATGCATAGACTCTTTGAAACTTTTTCATATTGCAACATTTTTAAGATCAGAATGGCAGTTTCATAATGTCTTCCTACATTAGCATTAAAGTTTTATAGACAATTATATGACAACCAATAAAAAGAGAAATCCAACTTTGATATAACACTAAGTTAAGTGTAGCAAAATATTTCTGCAACTCCAGGCCGAAGAAGGAAGCATTTGTATGCAAGATCAGAACTGATATGGCATTTCATTTAATTTCACTTATACTTTGCTCAATTAGATAAAAGCCTGTAACACCACCACTCCACGAACTAAGGTAAGGAGAAAAGTTAGCTTCTCAATTCCATGTAAATTATGGTCTTCTATGACTAAAAACATACTTTGCAGTGCTCTTTGTCTTGATCCATTAGAATAATATAAATTAACTTTATATGCCTGCAAGAGAACCTTCTTTTTAAAAAAGCTGATCTTAAACACTTGAAACCAGAAAAAAAAAATAGTAGCTTTGAAAAAAAGGACCACGTTCTTTCAAGAGAGTCCTAAGTAGAGAGCAGGGCAATGAAACCACACAAATCTTCAAATAAGCTGGAATTCAATTTCCCTTAGAAACAGCTACAATTTTTTTCTTTCTACACCTGAAAGAGGCAAATAACAAATTGAGAAATCCTCTCCTTGAAGAGAAGCTGATTTCCACAGTTCTGCAGCTTTCTAGGGGTCATGTTAAAATCTGTGGGCTTTCTTACGAACCACAGACAGCCAGTCATCGTTCAAAAAGGTTTACTAGCGCAGAAGTGATCCAAGCTCTGCTATCACAGTAAGGATTACAGCAGGCAAATATCAGCAAGCCTTTTGGTTTAAGATAAGAGAAAGAAAATTCTGTGATAAGAGAAAGAAATGTGATTCTGTGTATGATTCTGTGATTATTCTGTGATTCTGTGAAAACAGTCAATTTCTTCTTTGCTTTGCTTTAGGTTTGATCCTTGCAGTGACTGATGTCTGTTGAATTCCATCTATGTATAGAAATAATATCCATGAGGATAATGAAGAAACCCAATAGAATTACGCCTCCAGCTCAATAATTTAAGGATCAGAAATTCTGAGGTTGGCAAGGGCCTCTGCAAGTTATCTACTCCAAACCCCTGCTAAAAGCAGCAACAGCTACAGCAGGTTGCTCAAGGCTGTGTCTAGCTGAGTTCTGAGTGTCTCCAAGGAAGAAGACTCCCTAACCTCTCTGTGTGTTTTCTTGTGTTCAGGCAGTTTCATGTGCTATCACTTTTGACTGGCTGGGAAAATCAGAAACTAATTTCTTATAATGGCATCAATTTAGCTATGTTCTGAATCTTTATGGGCTAAGTAACAAGCCAAGTCATTCTGGTGATATTTAGCCTGCAAATTCTTGTGGGTTTAAAAACTTCGTAATGAAATTCATACTGTTGTTTTTCTAATTGGGGAAAAAAGCTGTCTGTCTATCTTTCATTCTTTCTTTTTCCAAAGCCAGTTCTTTCCATAGATCTTGTTGAAAGAGCTGTCCTATGAGTTGCTCTGGGCTACAGCACCAAAAGATGCTACCATATAAAAAGTACTCCCAAAATTTACTGAGAGTGGGTGAGATCTTGAAGAAGAAAGCAGAAGACAAGATCAAAAGGCAAGATAGAAATATGATAAAAGAGACAAATCCACAACTGCACATCTTATCCCATCTGTCCTTCACTGATTCCCTATAATCATCCTTGGCAGACTGGAAAGGGGAAGACAGGAAGGAGTTACCAAGTTGTAATTCATGTCTATATACTGCTAGATTTATTAGAACAGAACCTAGTTGATTTGGCAAAAGGAAAGAAGCTAAGAATGACTCATCTTTTGGGGAAATTAAAATATGACAAAAAGTACCTTCTCCAGAGTTTTCTTTTTATTTAAAAACACTTGTTTATTAGAATGCTTTTTGAATGATGGTCCTCAATAAATTAAACTGTTGCACTGATCAGAACATTAACGGCCAATACATGGCAAGTGATTAAAGAGAAATCTTCCCATCTCTAAAGCAGTGTTGCCTAAAACAAAATCCTGGTTTCTACCAAAATATCCGTTTGAAAAATTTCCCGTTTCAAGCATTCTGTGCCAGACTCATGTATCCTTTTACAGGTCCTATTGCATGGATCTGAACTTTGTAAATTGTTCATTTTGCAGATTTTCTCCTAAAATACATAGCACAAAACAATATGCAGTAGCTGCCAGCACAGTATTCAAAATAAGCTATGTATTTCCACACAAACATCTGCCAAATACAGGCTTACCTTCAGATCTTGCAACAACCTTAGGACATAACTGAAGAGGCTTTGTACCTAGCAGCCATCAGAGCAACCAACTTGTGGAAAACTGAGAAAGTCAAGTTAAATCCTGTATTTGTAATACTAAAATTGTCAGAGATAACAAACATATCTTCTAGGGTTTATTTGTAGGGTGGCTTTGTGTTTTTTATTGTATCTTAAATCAAAAGCTTTGGGAGGCTTTTCACTCAGAGCATTTGAACCGTACACTCTAATTCTCTACAAGAGACTGAGAGCTTTAAAACAGGAAAAGCCAGTATTCATTCTGTGCCTGAGCAGTTGCCATAGAGTGAATCCAAGACTGTGTCTTTGCCAAGGAGGAAGACATAGAAAAGTTTTCTGTATGATCATACAGGCTTTCAGCATAATTCAGCTTCATGCCCTGCAAGAGAGGCAGCCTAGGAAAGCCAATGAAGATGTTCAGAATAGTTAGATACTGCTACATTTGCAAGGGCTCAAAGGGATCCAGAATGCATACTTCCATTTTAGTGAGCAACTGCTGCTTCAGGTTTGGATTGACACTTCTCAGTACACCAGAATGTGAGATGATGTTCCAGTATTCCAGAATGTACACTTCCAACAAAAGCTGTTAATTCCCAGAAATACTCCTGTTAGCTATTTTGCCAAATTTAAATTCCCACCATCTTCTATTTGGGGCAAGTCAAGGAACCTTTTTCAAACAGATAATTGTATGGATTTTGTAGAAAACTCTAAGTCAGGTGTACCTAACAGTAGTAAAGGGTCACTATCCAGTGTGCTACCTTTTACATGTTGTCTTTTTTCAGTTGTCCCATCCCATCATTTTCTTAGCAAACCCTCATCTTTGAGCACAAAGGACAAGTAGTACCTGTAGGAGGCTTCTGTTTTAGAAACTAAATCATATCTCCTTGATGGATGTTGCAGCCTCCTGAGGAAGGTGCTTAGGTATTTCTCTATACAGTTCAGGGGAGAAGATTGGCAGGAATAGCTATAAGGCTCTTTATTCTGGCCCAAAATTTCTCATGAGATGGTCCTGAATAAGCAGGCCTAATCAGTCTGGAGATAAATTGGAGCTGGACCCTTCATGCTGGCCAGGCTCATCCAACAAAGTTAAGGTACTTCAGTGAGGGCTTGAAATCTGTAAGATCAGAAGAAATGCACTGCTGGGGGAGGGGGTGCAGGTGGAAAAAAGCAGCAACACTTTAAAACCAAGCATTTGCATCAGAAAAGTAGTACAGACATTAAGATATTCTACTTTAATTTATGTAATGCTTACTACTATCTGGATTATTCTAGAGCTCTGCAGAGGCTAGAACTACTAGCACTAGAAATTGAACATATCAGGCCTTTGGAATCACTTTCCAATACTCAGTATACACAAGTTATCCTTCCATGAATAGTACATTTGCTTGCTTACTTCAAAACACATCGGAAAATTTGCTGCTATTCTAAGAAAGCCTTTGAGTATGTTATTTCATATTCTTTGGCTGCTTGTACTTGCTATAGACCCCTGCATTTACCCACTTATTTAGCATTAAGGTGCTTGTTTCCATTATTCTCTCCAGACTACTCCATGATGCAGCATTTTCCTTTTCCTGTTAAGGCCAATACAGAAAAAAAAGGAGTCCTCTTATATTAATTACCATTTTCAGCCCTCTTTCAGAGCCTAGATGAGATGTCCTAACATATACACAACTATAGTAGACATCCCGCCCAGGAAACCACATTTTAAGCTACTCCAAACCACATTTTAAGCCACCTAGTCTAGAACTGAGTTTCTGTTCCAAGTCACTATCGCTCAATCATGTACACTATATACCATGACCTCTTGAAAGCAAATGAGTGTAAAATTGTAGCAAGAGCTGTTTTATATAACTGGTATGCATTTCAGGTTTAAATCAGTACTGTACTGACATTCAAGAATTTCAGTCCCCATACAGACTGAGATGAACAGCACTTTTATTTATTTCAGTTACAAGAAGAAAGACAAGTAAACCTTACAACCAGAAAGGCAATGAAGGCCTCATGAACTTAGTGAAAACCATTTCATAATCTAGGCAACGTCATGATTTCTTGAGATCACAAAGAAAGCATACCCCCCTCTTAAACAACTTTTCCTTATTTTTGTAAGGATGTTTCCTGTAAGAACAGCACACTGATGTTAACAGAATCAAGAGGGACCAGCGATGTACAAAGCCTACATTCACCCTCCCACCCCCCACAAAAGGTTTAAGTGTAGATTTTATTCCAAAAAAGATTAACATGCAGTCATGATCACACCTAGAGAAGAGGGGAAAATTAAAGTCTGTTTTGAAATGAAGTCAAATCATTATTCATTAACGAAGTTAAATGAAGATACTTTTCCACATGGCAGTGTAATTCACAGGTAAAGAAAACTCCCTTTATTTTAAGCCAGTGCTTATCTGACTTCTGTAGTAAAGAGAAAATAGCTTACATAAAAACTGACCCCCCTACCAAGCGCTCTAGATAAGAACTATGATGTAAGAAAAGTGCTAGAAACATGTGGGAGAAATTACTATACAAAGTGTCAAGTGCAACCCCCCACCCTCGACCCCCTTGCCTTGAATTCAGTGTATTTACTGAAGTACAATAGAAAAGATGGAATTCAGGAGTGGTTGACAGTGGGATACAGTGCCACAGGTTGAACAATATCCACTAAAGGACAACCCCAAGCATGCATGTACCCCACCACAAGGGAAAGATGTGCTTGAGCTTCCCATCGTGCTCATTTCTGCAGTTAGCTCCACTATTATCTCCTTCCTCATTACCAACTTAATTCTTGCAGTCCTTTGAAGGGACCACTTTAAAAAGTGTCCATAATTCTGGAGTATTTGACAAAAAAATTCATTTGCTATTTTTAAGAATACAGAGCTGGAAAAAGAAAGTTTTACAACTCATGTCTTCTGTTGCTCTTTTAAGTAGTATTGGATCAAGAAAACATGAGCAAGTGCCAGACCAAGTACTGTTTCATCATCCTTCGCTGTCTGAACAATACCGTAGAGGCAGACCACAACTTCTTCAGTCAATCTCTAGTCGATCAGTTCTGGTGCATTTTACCTGTGCTTTATGTCAGTTCTCAGTCTCCCTCACTTCAGCAGTCAGAGATACATTTATTACACGGTACTCACAGTAAGTCTCGGAACTTCAGGCAGACCTATTAATTCCCCAGGAGTATCCTTTTGGCTCAGTGAAGAAACTTTTGAGTACCTTAACTTACATTCATTCTGGAGGCAGCCATCATGATTCCATTTACCCAAAAAGCTATTTGGAGTGGGGCTGTTACCATCTTGAAATTGCAGTTTAAAGGTAACCAGTAACACAAAAGAGTACCTTCTGTATTTCCAGTGAAGGAGCTGAGAAAAAAAAATCTGTAAGAAACCATTGCTGCAATTTTATTTTAACAAAAGGGCAGATTTATTCATGTTTACAAACAAGTTTCAAAAACAAAAAGGAGAACATGTATGCTACCCACTAACAACCTTTCAAAATGCCAACAGCCCTCATGCTGCATGAAGGATTCTATAGATTAGAAAAAAATCACAGTTCCACTCACAGTTCACCAAGACAGCACTAAACTAACATGATTAGACAAAAACAAAGGACTAAGATTCTGATGTATTTTGATTTAATCCATTTTGCCCGAGATAACAGAAATATTTCAAGCAAGTTCCATCACGTATTGATGTCCTGCATTAAACAATCCTACTAAGTTCTGAACAAAAGTTATTCATTAAGTTTCTCAAAATTTTTAAAAATTAAACAGTTGTTTCAAAACCATTAAGTAGTAAATGTATTTAAGAAACTAATTAGGACAGAGGCCATAACTTCATTAGAACACCACTGCTCATGTTTTTACAAAGCATTAGTGTTATCTATTTGGCTATTAGTAGTAGCAATTTATCTACAATATTTAACAAGGTAAATTGCAGGCAAAATTTAGTACAGTTTCAATAGAAACACCCTTTTCCTGAAAATACAGCAGTATTTGAAGGACTAGTTTTTTTGGTTTTTTTGTTTCATTTTTCATCTTCTCTGCATCATTTATAAGGAAGCTTCCCATCTATGAACAGGAACAAAAAAGTATCTACAAACCTTGTAAACAGATCTGTATCATTTATAAACATAAATAATCCAAATTATTAACAGCCAACAGCAGAAATTAAAGTATTAATTCAATGATCCAGGGCCTCCTTGCCCTTCCCAGCTTTCCCCTCAGAAAAGGATCATGATAAACTAAAGCTCTGCTAACACACTCTTCAGGACCATTCTTAGTACAACAGATGATCCACAGGTCACTTATGCTGAGTTACTGTTTATCTGTCAGAGTTCATTATTACTCCCACCCCCAGAAAAGCACCCTCCAGTCTGGCAGAAAGCTTTTTTTTTAAAAAAATAAATCTACATTCGTACAAGTGTTTCTTCTGTTGAAGTCCAAGACAAGAATATCATCTTGTCCATCATAATGTGTGAAGAGACCCAGTTTCAATTTCTTTACAATGCAGCTAGTGTGTTAACATTCAGCTTACAATCAGAGTGATGTTTCCAAACTATGTAGTGGGCTCCCTGGGGATGAAGAGGTAGCAGACTTGTTCTTGTCTGTTGTAAGGTGAATTCCACTGTCAACCGCATTGTTATTTCTATTGGGAGAGGGAGGGGGACTAGAGTTGCGTTTTGTTGGAGCATCATCTTCAGCATCAGTATCATCAATAAGGGGAATATGAGGCTCGGAGTCTTCTATTCTAAACTCAGGATGCGTCATAAAATTGTGAATTGAACTTCGTGTCTCAGGTTTCTCTAGCCCCTCGTACAAGGAGCTACGAAATGCATTCACCACTCGGATCTGTAAACAAAGAAAAAATATTGTTAAAATGCTGCATATTTACTGAGAATGGCATGGTTGTTATGAGTTTGAATCCACAAACAGCTAGACATGAGTGAATCAAATTTGTATGATGCAGTGGAACTTGCAATAAACTGTAAAAAATGAAGAGCATTTCAGTAGAGCACTGCCAGTCTACACAGTGGGAATAAAAATTGTGAAAGTACTGCAAAAAGCGGAAGGGCCCTAAAATTCAGACATGGCACTAGAATTGTTTAATTATTTAACACGGGCTAAGCATTTTTCAGAAGTGAGGCCAACAAATATTTACTTATTCAAAAATTAAATAAATCTCAATGAGTGTTTTATTGAATATTTGGGTGAGATTGGAGGGAGGGAAGGAGGGGAGAGGCTGAAAATAAGTTAGGGGATAAAAGGGTCACTAATTCTCATGCTAGGAATTAGGATGTCGACTGACTATGAAAAAGCCAAGCAAGTGTAAGCCAATGTCACAATGAACAAACATTTACGAAGTCATGCAAAAAAGGATACTGCTGTAACAGCTGTAAATATTCGAGTATATAGCCATTTACCACTCTAGAGAAAGCTCCTTAGTGAACAGCGCTTTGGAAACTTAAGACCAGAACTAGGAAATTGAATACTGTATTGTACAGTTTAGTAGCCAGGACAGGTTGTAACTTTGAAGAGATTAATTAAGTAGCGCCAAGTATGAGAAAAGCAGGATGATCAGCCTTTGCGCAAGTCTTCAATTTACACTGAATTCATGGACACAGTTCCCAGGCTGAGGACTGTTTTGTGTCTTTTTGTTGTTCAATATTTTTTGAATCAGAAAGCTAAGCTAACAGATTTAATAAATAAACCTTTCATAGTTAAATTAGATACAAAAGAAAGTATAGCTTTATCTTGCAAATTGTGCATGTCCAGGCTGACTTGAATTTAAGCTTTCCAAACTATTATTTGAATGATGAAACCAGCTGCCCACACCCCGCCTTCTCCCATGCCTCGTGTTTCCCTGATCAACTAGAGAAATTGAGGATTCATTCTTGAACTGATAAAACAAGTAAGGTGAGGCAGAAGTCATTGACTCATTTATCCAACACTTTTCCCAAGACAGTTTCCCCCTCCTGTTGACTCCTTATTCAATTCTCAACATCCCTACCCTGAGCAAGTCTCCAGCAAAGCAGTGTGAAATAGTGTTAAATAGTAAGCAGCAGAGCAAATCCGTAGTAAAAAAGAACTTGCTGTTACAAAGAGCAAGTCAAATTTAAAGCTTTTTTTAGCGCATCCAAGATGACTTGTTTCAAGCTGAGAAACACATCATGACTAGTGCTTCCAGAGTTCCTCAACAGAAAAAATAAAGTGACTTCCAGGTGAAGGAATGAAGCTGGAAGGTCAAGCAGATCAAGAGCAGAGACTTCAAAACAGCTAAGATACACCAGGGAAGTTCGCTGTAAACAGAGAAGGGCTCCCCAAAAGCAATGTGTTAAATCAAATTGGTTAAATAGAACCACCGCACATGATAAAGTCTCATGTCTCGACTGTGTTCTTTGACCTCTAGAAGTAGCATTGTTTCCCCACCTCTGCTACCTCAGACCATTTGCACAAAGAATTTTACTCCAAAGTGATCATGTCCCCATTTTTATACTACAGGTACATGCTGAGCCCAATTAACCATGAAGGCAAGGGAAGAAGGCACAGGGAATAAGGGGAAACAGGGATGGGGCACACGATCAAGGGGGAGGATATAACTACCAGTAAGGGGAGGACAGAAAAGAGAGTGAATGTGCTGGAGAAAGGATTAGAACAGCAGCTAGTACTTCACTGTTCATTGCATGAAAAGAATTGAGCAGACTGTCAAGGAGTTGATGCATTATACAAGGTTTAAATAAGTCCAGCCAGCTGCCTAAACTGGATTGGCACTTACCAAGAAAATTAGCAGTGACAATACCAGACTGAAAGTTTGCAATGACTTTATTTGGCATGTTGCATCCCACTGTGCCATTTTTGTGTCAAAATGAAATATGAATATCTCATGGGACTGTTTGTTCATTTGCTTACACATGAGAATTTAGAACATCAGCAGCAATGAAAAACAATTCTAGCTTAAGAGGACAGCTGTAATTATCACAGAATATGTGCATACCCACAATAAAGGCTTGGTTCCCATGCAGAATGCAGAGTACACAAGTGGACTAGACACTACAGCAAGCCCAGGACCCTCTCAGAGTCCAGCCACAAAAGCAGAAATCAAATTTTCAGCACTTTAAAAGGGAAAATTTAGTGTTTTGAAGGCTCTATTTTCAACCACTCAAGATAATTAAACTAGAGGGATAACTATAAATAAATCATGTAAGTGAGGTGCAAACAAGACAATTTGTTAAGTGTAATTCATACTGTCATCAGGCCTTACTCATATTAGTACCAGAATAGCAAGGAATGCAGTTGGCACTCCAAATCCTCCTAACCAGATGGCTGCTTAAGAGTTGCAACCTTACTTCATAAGAACTATTTTTCAACAAGCAGCTCCAAAAAAGAGACAATAACACATCTGCTTCCCATTAATCTCTATTAGTTCTCAAAAGCTGTTCTTCTGGAGGGTGTAGCAGAAGGCTGTAATAGTGAGGATAAAAAACTAGTTCTCTGCTATGGTAGCTCAGTATCTGCATTGGTCATTTGATGCAATGAGATGCTGCAGTGCCCAGTAGATTCTGCTCAAATAGCAGCATGGAATGACATTGCTCTCTAGAGAATTCTGAATGTCTAATTAATGTTCTGGAGTGTAGTTAGGGATACAGGTTACTAATTAGCATTTTAACTAGGAGATGCAATCCTGTGCATCCTTAAGTGTTAAATCTACTTTTCATTTTGTGTTCTTGAGGCATGCAAATTTGTGAGCTGAGCTTCTCAGTACTACTGCAAGGTAGGGAAATACCTGTCTTGCCACTGGAGAACAAATACAGAGGTAAATACTTGTGCAAGTTCACACGTGAATTCTGGCCGAGCCCAAAAATAATTCAGAAAAAAAAAGTCTGAAGATTTCACCGTTTCACTTAAGACAGCTCCTGAAATTAAGGGTCTTCATCCATCTGGTAATCTGAAAGTTTAAGAAGGGAGGGGAAGGGGGAGAAGAAGCCCTCTCAGAGTTATTTTAAAAAACCAATTATTTAACCCGTCTCTAGGAAGTTAGAGAAGAAAGTTAATCGTATATTAAGATGGACAACTGAACAAAGATATTGGCTATCAGTATCAACTACAACTACTATGCATCTTCTGGCTCCAGAGTTTAGGCCTACATCCAAGAGTAAGTAAATCTCCAGCCTTTACAGAGAGGAAGGCTGAAACTGAAATGCCACTTAGAGCACAAGATAGAGACGGTAGAATTGAGATGAGACAAACTTCACTTTCACTGATGGCTTATGAACTGCTCCCAGAAGAACCTAGAGAGGAAAAAGAACCCTTCAGATTTGAATGAAAGTTTTGCCATTTAATGCTTAAATTTTTTTTCCTTTTTATATTAGCTAATGCATATTTCTTCTGACTTATATGCATTTTAGAAGCCTTGTTTCACCACCTGAATCCTGATGTTGAAAAAGTTGTTATTCAGTAAATAAGGTCCAATGAAAGCAGAGAGTCATAAAGTTCCTTACAGGCTACAAAGAAAATGCATTTAGTGCTCCATGTTCTAACAATATTCATATCTTCAACATACCATTTGCTTCCAAATCAGCTTGCTTACTTAAGTATTGTTTGTGCTGCAGTGCAAGAGATGTATTTTTGTTGACCTGGGTCCATGATTATACAGTAAATTCACTTATTCAATGCAAGTCACCCTAAGAGGCATATACTCGAAAATTTACAACAGTTTTCCCTTTTTATCTTAAAAATCCCTCTGTACACGAATGGATGAAGGCACAGGATGTGCAGGCTCACAGCTTTCGTATTAAAGTCTTTTGTTGAAACTGTTCCACCTGTTCTCAGCCCTCTAAGAAAAAAAAGTCTTGAGGACTCCACTTTGTGGAAGAGCTCTATAAAAGCCTGAACGATGATTTTAAGTACTAAGGAGAAAATGAGAAACGTTAGGTACGTGAGTTAGGAAATGTTAATTTCATGCACTTTAGGAACACACACTCACACCCCACAGTAGTAGAAGCAGTAGTAGAGGAAAACACTACATGTGTAGGGGTAGAAATATTTGTTACATCATGGTGCTGGCTGGCGATGGAGGGTTGCCGCCTTAGAGCCCCCTGAATGGTACTTCCACTCTGGAAAGCATTCACTACATCCATCTGCAAGGAATCAGAGATTGTGACAGCTTGCTCAGCAAGAGAGAGAGAGAACAAGAGAAAGGACCATCCCATCTATAACACACAAAAAGTAAAGAAAAAAGGCACTTTTTAAAAACAGAGCAGATACACAGGCAAGAGTTGCATTTAAAGCTGAAGAAAACAGAGGACCCTGAGGGATTATACATCCATCCATACCCCCTTTTGACAGTCTCAATCACACCAGTTAGAACAGCCACCTTAGTCAAAAATGGAGAAATTTCCCTCATAACACCCATTGCATCCTACCTTTTTCAAGACCATACCTGAGTTTGTATCCTGTTTAGACCCCTAAACCACAAGATCTGACCACGACGCAATTCTCTCTCAGCATGATCAATTTCCTCTACATCTTCTGCTAGCTCTTCTTCAGGAATCTCTTCCTTTTGTGTTCCATGACCAGCTTCTTTAAGGAATTTCAGTCGGCTGGTTGGAATTGTTGAAATCAACTAACAGTGGATGAAATACATAAATCAGAATTATTCTTTTTTTAACAGCAAAAAAAAGAGTAATACCAGTCTTAAGGCTTAACAGATATCCTGCATACAATTAGCAAAGTTGAAAAAACTAAATTACGTAGACAGGATGAGTGCATCAGTGTAAAACAATCACTCCAGCTGAACAGCTGCAAAGCTGTGAATATACTTACTACCTCAACCAAGGTGCGGAATTAAACTTGGACTACAAAACAGCCTTGCCAGGGACAAAGTATTCCACATTAACATTACTTGACAATGCCAGGAAGGAGCAGTACTGAAGCTACAAAAGCCATTAATCCTGTAGATTGTACTTGTATCTAGAGCTTTTAGAGTTTCATCAGTTTGATGAGCATGACGTGTCACCTCAAGTGGGACCTCCATCACCTAAAGTAACCACAATTAATTCAGAAATACAGAAGAGACATTCATTCATTTGTGACCTGGGAGATATCAATCCATTTGCAAGGTGAGTGATGTTTCTGAAATTTTATGTATCTCAAGCTGTTACTTTGCTACTAAGTGTATAGCAATTTATATATCTTAGACAAAAACTACATGTGGTTAAGGGGAGTCATCTTTTGGTACATTATATATAGCAGATTCAGATCAATTTGAAGACTGCTTTCCTTGATCATCACAAACCTAGAAGACCATTTCTGCAGCTGCAGAGGAGAAAAGTCTGCTCCAAAAGCAAGATAAACAGCCCTTTATGCTGAAACTGCTACTATGAATGCTCCCAGCTCACACTTCAGTTTCTATTATTCTCAGAAAATTAAAGCTCTTTGACTTTAATGAGATGCTGGAGCAGCATGAATGGCAGTAGGGAAGCTTTGCCCTTGCAAGATACTTTGTGTCAAAGGTACTTCAAGCCATCTCGATTCTCTTCTAGGAGTCACCTCAGAGTGAATCTATTTGATTTTTTTAAATAATTAATTTTCCAGAGAACCTTGTTAAAAAGCTTAGTCACTTTTAGAACATATGTCTATGCATGTATTTACAACTAAAATTCATCCTACCAATTTTATGGTGAAACGTGAAGTGGCTTTTACTTAGTGGAAGGAAAGAAACTGTAATGGAAAACTCTTCATGTGGTATGAAAAGTTTAGACAACTATGTCATTAAATAATAGAAAACTCTGTAGCTCTAAAGTTTCACGTAAATAAGCTTGCTGCTTACAAGCACAGTTGTGCATGCAATAGTAATGACACTCTGGGGGGAGGGGAAAGAAAATAAAAGTCCAAATGCAATGGCTAACTAGATGGGAAGACTTTTCAATTATGCCACAATTATGCAAATAAAGATTAAACAGAAAGCTAGTTTGAGTTTTGCTGCATTTCTTGCTACTCCAGGAGGTTTTTAAATCAAGAAAATACTGTCAAATTTAGCTATTCTGATTTTTCAAGAAAACCATTAAGCACCAAGTTAAATATATTTTAGCATTAACATGCTCATTGAATCTTGTATTCTTACCACATTTTCTAGTACTCATATCTGGCTGAAGATATAATTTCATATTTAAAAGGTAACTACACCTGCTTCTAGTTAAAAATTGCTAAACAAACCAGCCACAGGATCTAGTTATGAAATGTTAATAATTGACCCACTCTGAGGAAGGAATATTCAACTAAAGACTTTCTATATCTATTGAACAAGTCAATTGTAATTAATATTTACTGTTAGTCTTCATATATTCATATAGTCCACTTGAAAGATCTGAATGCTAAAGACAGTGTGTTTGCTTTTTCCATTTAAAGTATACTGTTGCAAGTAGATATTTGGCATTTTAAAAAATCCTAGTTTACCTGGCCCCAAAGTAGTGTGCCCATGCCCAGGAAAATGGACCACAGCCACTGTTCAATTGAGAGTTCTGAGCAACTGAAAGGCTTTCCACCAAACTGCACAATAATTATCTGTGAAGAAAAACATGATTAAACATGTATCAGTGACCTGTTACTAGAAAATTCCCTAATGCTTTAAGATCACAACAGACATCTCTGCAAGAGAACGTTGGATTTCCCATTTATTAAGCACATTTTTTCACTGTCTCAGCAGTTTGAGCAAGTTTCCAAACCTATGCCATATTCTTCTGCTTTTCAGCATTTCAAGAACTACCCATTCATTCTTCAAATGAAACACTCATGAAAATTTGCTGACTCCTCAATTTTGCTTGCAGTGTTTTTCCCTTCATTTCACAATTACAGCATGTATTTAATGCTACAAATATACAGTGATTATTTTTGCTATGAATGCCCATCTTGGAACTAGGTCCAAGATTCATAAACTTGTATTAATAGAATTCATAGATCCATAAGACATGAAATATCTCAGAAGTAATTCTACAGGATATTACTATGTATCACATCAGTGTTAAATATCAGACTTAAAATCACCACATGTAGTAAATCTTGGGGGAAGGGGGCAGAGTTCTCAAAAGCTAAACTAAATGAGCTCCTACTGCCTTAGCTATTACAACAAGCTGTACGAGCCCTAATGAGCAAGGTATCCCTCTGCATAGGAATTATATGCATGAAAGTCTGCCCGGGAGAATCAACAATTCAAAGCAGCAGGGCAGGCATGAAAAGGAGACAGTATTGACCATTAAGTAGGACACCTAACAGCTGAAAAAGCAAAGAGTATCTTCTGTTATTAATTCCAAATTAAATACTGAGATAACAAATCAGGAGTTGGGAAGGCATTCAGTCTGCCAAATTTATAAAGGGAAGACAGTGGCAGTAAGGAGTAATTTCTAAATGTTTGGCTTGGTTGCACAACACCAGTCAATCTGCTGCATTTGTAACCCCAAAAATAATAGTGGTTTCTGAACAAACCTATATGTCATCTATAAAAATCTAAACCTGAGAGAGTAAGTTCCCTGACTTAATGCAAAGCAGCAGTGCATACGTTTCCAATGCTTGAACTGATATAACTTCCATCAACTTCATGCATTATCAAGTCTAAGGAGAAGCTTAATATGTAGGTTATATGTCCTAAATAACTTAATCCAAAATGAAAATGGATTCTGAAATTAAGTAGCATACTAATTCGTTTGTTATTTCTTCTGACTAATTAAAGTGAAGGCTATTTAGAGGGTGAAAATATTTATTGTAAACTGTTTTCTGTAGATTCAGGTTTATATTGGTGTTTCTCAACACCAGCATGTGAATCCAACCAACTGATGATCATTTAATTTCGTTTGTTAATACACACTGAGTGAACTAACTAGCTTTTATGAGTTTCCCTATGTGCTGGAACAGAAGGTCCCTAGACATCTGTTTTTTTTTCACTTAAAACAGCACTTCTACAATATATACCAGTAGGTATCACTGGTTCCTGCACCAGTAAGGTAAAAACTGGTATTTAAATTTCTAAAGCTTATTCATGTCCTAATCTCATTAAGAAAATAAAAGAAGTTATTCTTTTTCTATAATTGTTTAAATGGACTCTTGTTCAGATACACAGGTAGATATTCTAAGAAAGATTTAGGGGCAAGGAGTGAATGAACAGATGACACATATAATTTCTTCATATTTTGCCAAGGGATTAGAACACTAAGATAAAATTGAAGATGTAGAAAATTCAAAAGGTAACTACAAATAAAACATTCCAGCATTACCAACTTCAAAGAGGTTTGAAAACTCCATCAAGCTGCACTTACACTTACTTATTGTGTGCTTGACCCTGGAGGTTTTCCACATTGCAGAAATTAGATCTCTGGCACTAGTTGATTGACATTTCCAAGGTAAGCAAGTACATCAGTGCACTAAATGCATTTTCCCCCCCACCCTCCAAGAATATGCTTACCTGCACAACAAATGTCCCCAGCACAATAGAACAGAAGATAGCGTTGTTAAAGATTCCTTCAAAAACATTTCTTTCACCATGAATCTTTCGGGCATTAATTTCATTAAAAAGCTGCATCATCACAAATGTATTAAATACTATAGTATAATGCTCTGAAGGAGGAGCATGCAGAGGTGCATTTCTTCCACTATCGATATCAAAAATTTTCTCACCTGTATATAAAAGGCATTTATGAACAGCTTGATTAGTGTCTTTACACACACACACTTCAGCAGAAAAATAGTTTTAAAGAAACACCTCTCTACAACATTCAAAATTACTTGGTAAAGCCTCAGTATTCTTACCAGCAAACAGGAGCGTGAAGACCACTACAAGCTGGTAGAATGCATGACCCAAAATGTTCTTCATCATCGTACGAGAAATCAAAGGTTTGTTTCTACCATAAGGCTTCCGCAGCAGAAGAGCTTCAGTGGGTGGTTCTGTTGCCAGGGCAAGAGAAGCTAATGTGTCCATTATGAGATTTACCCACAGCATCTGCACAGCTTTAAGTGGAGAATCCTATAAAAATAGATACATAAACCCTCCAATAGAAGTGCAGAAATTACAGCTATTAAAGGCATCTATCATACAATATCGGCATGTTCTAAAGAGCATTATGATCTTTGGACTACTGTTTAAGTGAAAGTTTGAACTCAAGAATTAATCAATTCTGACTCTTGCAACCTTTATTAGCTGAAAGAATTCCCCACTGGTACGTACTTGTGTTATGCATGCTCCTGTAAAAGCAACAATTACTGCTACTACATTGACAGTAAGTTGGAACTGAAGAAATTTGGAGATGCTGTCATAGACATTTCGTCCCCACATAACTGCTTTAACAATACTGGTGAAGTTGTCGTCTGTAAGGATAATATCAGAAGCTTCTTTAGCTACGTCTGTTCCAGCAATGCCCTGGTAGAAAAAGAAAAACATTATGAAATATAACAGAATGCACTGACTTTTTATGACTCTTATGTCATTTGGATGCACAACATCTGAAGGACTCCTTTAATGTAAGCATATAAAGGCAGATTGAAACAAGTTCTACTTGATAGTCTTGGGAAAATGAAAACAAAGTAATGCTCTCTTTAAAATAAAGACCTTACTATAAATTTGAGAGTTGACAGTAAAGACAAGTTAAGTTCTCCCAAAGAAATGTTACTGAAACCTGTTCAAGCTGAAGGCCACCAGATGGTGCAGTGCTACAATTCAAGCTCTGCCCTAATTATATTGTTGTATGGATTCCAGCAGCAGGCAATATGTTTGCAACACAGTAGGATGAAAAACACTACCAAAAACCTTTTGCAGAAGGGCATTAGCATTGAACGGTAGATTATGCAATGTCATTGCATATGCATTGCAAAGCAACGTGACATTCTTAAATTTTAAGCACTTCTAGTCTCCTACAGTACCCAAACAGCTGTGTTCTGTGTAATGATGCCTGAAGACACCTACTTCAAAAAATCTTAATTTTTCTTTTGGCATTACAAATCCACTAACTCAATAGCAAATTTAATGATCCCTATTCTTGATATATTATTTTGTCAAGGAAATGAGTCACCTGCACAGCTATGTGTACACCTTAAAAGGTACCTTTAGATATCATATGGTATATTTTAAGTGCTATTTAGGTAAGCAGTTAGAGAAGATAGTTCCTTACACAGATGAACACAGACAGCAACTTCAGGAAACATTCAAAACAGATAAACAAATCTGCCTCTGACAGTGGCAACTACAGCAGCTATACAAAGATACTTGTTACGACAAGACTGTTACAGTCTAGAGGACATTTCATATGTAGCTGTCAAATTTTAAAGTTATGTTTTTGAAAAAAGCTCCTTGAGAATGATGTGAAATCTCCCATTTTTTCGCTCAGGAGTAGAGTCTGAATCAGTGTTTCCTTTTCTGCATGTGGTATAGGAAGAGTGTGGTCTTCATTTTTTCATTTCTTTCAATTGCTTTAAGACTACAGTGACCTGCCATGACCAAAGTGTACCTCTTACATTTAAGACTGAGGAGGAATCCTGTGGCAAAAGGAATCTTGAGGAATCTGTCTTACTCTGTGTGTTGAAAGAAAGCTGAAACCCACATACTTAAGGCACAAGTCTATGCAGGATAAGCACTTAAAAGCCAAGACACTGTTTGGCAGCCATGTGAAAGGGTGAAAGCTGAGAAAGCCATGTAATCCCACAAATCATCCAGACAAGTGCAGATCCTACAGAACCATAAAATGCTGTTGCTTCAATTGTACTTCAGATGTACAAGATATGGCCTCCAAAGCCATTTTGAAATCAACTGGCAGTCTCTTTCATTATGGTCTCCCTGTTCATGAAACCAAGTTCTTTAATCTGAAGTGATTTGATAAGTCATTGATAAAATACTGAGGATGTAAAAAAAAAAAAAATCCTACCATAGCAAATCCAACATCTGCCTTCTTCAAAGCTGGACCATCATTGGTACCGTCACCAGTTACTGCTACAACTTGCCTCTGGTCAAAGACAGTGCTGTCAATTATACCTAAAATAAAATGACATACAAGTGTTACAGTTCTAAATTAACAACACAGCAAAGACTTAACCTGAAAGAGAAACCCAGTTTTTGTCTTTATCAGTCATAAAACAAAAAAAAGAACAAACAAACAAAAACAACAACAACCAAAAAAAGTTCTCATTGGCTCCATTTCTCAAGCAGAAAGGAAAAAAAATCAGTCAGAAACAACTTCACAGACATTTCCCACTGTCCAGTCCTAATTTTTCTTTCCTAGAAGCACAGGAAAAAAAATCCAACTTTACTTAGAAGCTCAGAGAATTTTTACCTACCTTTTACTAGAGTGTGTTTGTCAGTGGGAGAAGATCTTGCAAGAACACGAAGCTTTGGCCAAATTTTATCTATTCGCTCTTGCTCTATCTGCAGAAAGAGCATTGGTTATATTTTACGTGTGTAGGAGACTTAGAATATCTGTGGATCTACTTGATGAGAGAGTCAGTATGGTTACCTCTCCTTTTTCATTGCGTATTCTCCTGTTAAAGTCTTTGCCCTCTAAACACAGGAAGTCTTCACCAGGATTCAGAATACCACATTTCAATGCAATAGCACGAGCAGTGTTTATGTTATCACCAGTGACCATCCGTACAGTTATGCCTGCACGTTGACATTTTTTTATTGCATCGGGTACCTGTAAAGAAGAAAAAAAACCCACAGGCTCAGAGACTGTACATTAGTTAAATAAATCTAGACACATGAGTGAAAGGAATGTTTATGGCTCAGTACAGGATAAGTGTTATTTTAAAATGAAGACTGTAGTTATGAAACATTAAAAAAAAAAAATGAAGTAGCATACCACAATTCTTTTCCTAAAAACCACACAAGTTGCCATTCTGGCAAGAGACTTTGTGCCACTGCTATGTCTGTTCCCCACCCTCCTGCAAGTTTTTGAATACTGCAGTATTCAAAATACCACAAAAATCCTCATGACATATTAGGCTGTACTGAGTACTAGTATTTTATTTATGATTATGTGAAATAAACTACAGCTCATACTCCACTACTTCATCAATAACTTTTACTGTGAAGTGACAATAGTGCAGATCAGCCCCAATTTCCACATGCATGTGGCTTTCACTATTGAAAAATCTTACACCTCAATCACAAGCAATACTCTTTGCCCTCAGTTCTCAGCTGACAAGCTCACCTCTCTCCATCATTCCCCATGAGAAGCTGGTAACAAGCACAATGGCTAATTTTATCCAAACCAAAAGTCCTAATATGCCAAGTGGTAAAAAAATAACATGTTGTTTCATTTACTGAGATCCTGCACAGTAAGTACCTTAAGTTATTAGTTTGTACAGAGCTTCACTAACACAGCATAAGTGACATTAAGTAGTTTTAATCTGCTTTTATAGCTCCATTAGCTTTCCCTTCAAGAAATTAGATTTTCATTTATTAACTATGCTTAAGGCATACAATAGCAGTTCAGTTCCTTGTACTCTGCATGATGAAAACCATGAATCCCATGTAACAGAATCACTGCAGCTTAGCTGGTGACCCTACCTCAGGTCTCACAGGATCTTCAATCCCAACAACAGCAATGCATGTCAGACCAGTAACGATATCATTTTCATTGTCCCACTCTGGCTCAGGCTCCCCTGCTGGGAAGTCTCTGAATGCCAGGCAGATGGTTCTGAGACCTTCAGAAGCCATTGGCTCAATTACAGTTTTCACAATATCATCGCGGTCCCTAGGTCTAAATACCTTTGGTTCTCCATTAGCACTCAGTATTTTGAAGCACCTGGAAAGAAAGGTTTAAAGAGTTATCAAATTTTAACCAGATGTTCAACCCACTCTTTAGCTTATCAGTCAACTCCAATAAGTTCCTATAAACTGTGTTTTTGCTAGACTCAAACACACAGGCACAAAAAGCCAGTAGGGGTATCTCTAAGGTAATCTTCTCCAAATGCACTTTATTTCTTCAGTTGCAAAACATACTTTCTGTAGAAAGTTAAACTGAGCCAATCATCCTAGGATGAAAGTAATGCCTGATGAATTTCACATACAAACATCAGTTACCTCCCAGAAGTATCCATTTCTCCACTGTATGTAAACAGACTGGTGTCTGCACTGGTTGAGTCAGGCAATCCAGTTTCAAACTCAGCAAAATAATCCCACCTTGTTAACAGCAATACAGTCTCAGAAATAAGTACACTTTCAGAACATGCATGTGCTGCTTGAACAGCTGCAAGCACTAAACTTACAGCACTATACGCAAACTTAGGTACTGCTACCCTTAAGAACAAAAAAGTTTGCAGCCCTTGCCCTTCCCCCCCAATATAAGTGCAGAGAATTCAGAGAGCATCTTGTATGTGAGGCAATGTGAAATATTAAATTAAAAACAAATATTGAAACTGATTAAAATGTTTGTATAGGAGACTAGATTCACCACTATGCACTCTAGCCATTCAATACATGCTCTCCTAGTTATGTTTCTTCATGCCAAAGATGCCACTGCTTTCACGGAGAGCATATATACTTTATTAATATTGATGCCATGAATGTAACACTACCAATGATTTTGAATAAGAAATTAAATCTTGATCATGTGCTCTTTACAAAGTTTTACCATCAAGTAACACTATTATCCATTAGTTTTACAAATTAGTACTACTACAGCACCGGAAAAAAAAATAGAATTCAATACTTTCATTAAATATCAAGTTCAGACCTTGCAGACCTGCAAAGATGACAAGTGTTACAGTTAAGTGTATAGTCCAAGGATTTAGGGAATTCCTTAAAAGTTTCCACCTCATAGAGAAAATTAAAATGAAGCAGTCCCTTAGAGCTTCAAAATTCATATAATAACTGAAATTCAAAGTCTAGGTGAATTTTCTGATTTTACTTATCTGTTCAAATGTCAGCAATCATTAAGGATACCTAGAGTTAGCTGCAATCATAAGGCTGGTGACAAATTCAAACATTCCAAAATGACTAAATACACATAAATTCTATGCAAAACTGCACTGGAACTCACTTCAAATATTTGACTTAGTGATAAGGAAAGAAAAAAGAAAGTGCTCTACCTGCAAATGTTTCTGCATTTCTTCTACACTTACTAGTGACTCATTTGTGTCTTATAAATGTTCATGTTTAAGTTGCAGTATTCAAGTGTAGTTACATATGTTATAATAAAGAAGGAGCTGCACAACTGACAAACCAGATTACAAGTACTGCATAGGAAGCAGCTTATGATGGCTAAATCTTTGTCCTATTCAGTGCATACTCTGAAGTAGTTTCCCATTTAGACACTATTCCTATAATATCGAAATCAGTCTAAGTTTTCTTGTTCTTTGCTAAATGCCCTTATTATTTATTTTCTTATTTCAGTTACTAAGTCAAGTGGACCACATGAGTCCAGGATGACTGAGTTCTAGCAACTTCTACAGTTCAGTTGTCCACTATTATAAGTTACAAAATACTTCAGATGGTGGAAGTAATGTGAATATAGGCACACCTATTCATTGATAAGGTTTGGCTTAAAATCTAGCTATGCAAAAAAAAGTACAGATTTTAAGTTCCATATCAAGAGGAACAAGAGATTGATATTTTAAAGATTGATACTTTGTTCTGAGCACAAAAGCTGAGAAGGAAGAACTCATATTTTTTCTTTAGTACATTAGTACTTTCCTAGGTAATGATTTGGGGAGCTATTAACAAGCAAAAAAGTAAATTTAACTGATGAATATAATCTATGTGCTACTCAGACTAGAAACAGTTTGACATCAGAACCAAAACAGGCCTGGCTACCAACCGCTGTTCCTAGAGAACATGTCTGACATCTCTCCTCACCTAGTTAGGAGTTACCACAGCTGACTTCACACCTATAAAGGTTTGTCCCAGTGGTACCTAATCGCTCACTAAGTCTAATCTTATCCTAATAAATCCTTTATAGGCGGGCAGATGGATAAGGAAGCAATTGCTTTGTCACATTAAAACCCCTCAAGTTGCTCAAACATTCAAGTTCAACCTCCTGTTAAAATTATCAACTTCAACAGAAAGTTGCAAAGTCTAAGCAGTAATATTCTAAAAGTAATCACTTTTCAAAGGTACAAGCCCTTCCTTGGAATTTAGGCATATCAACTAATGGGACTTTATTTTAAGGCAGGTGAGCATTTTGATCAACCACACCTAAAAGTAAAATAGTTTAACTAAAGCATGAGACCACCTCTTTCTTTTTTCTTTTGTTTTGAGGGGTAGGGCTAGGGTGTTTGAAGTAAAGTAACTAAAGTGCTAATGGCCCATCTTACTGTAGAAAGTCAAACAACTTAAGGAGACAACCCGTGAAGCTGCAGTCACAAGGGTATAGGACTGCTGCACTTATCTGTGATTAGAGAGACAAGTAATTTCACAGACTATGTCACAATGTTGTTTAGCATGTCAGTCTCTCCATCTATCACAACATTTAGCGAAAGTTAAGTGCTGAATCACAGTAATAGCTGTTCTTACTTTTTAAGAACTATCTCAGAGGCACCTTTACTGAATATCCGGAAACTGCCATCAGAGTTTTTCAACACAGTACTCATCGATTTTCTAACAGAGTTGAAGGTATACACTTTGTACAAATCCTCTTCTGGTATCTCATTTCTTACGTCCTGATAATCACGTTTTAAATCCAAGAGCAATCCCAGCAAGGCACATTCAGTTTTATTTCCAACGTGACGTGGTAGGCCACCTTCTTTTTCAGGAGGCTGCAAGAAGAACAAGAACCATCACTGATTAGGTTGACTTATAAACCACTGAAGCACGGCACTTAGAAAACAAGGAAGGACAAGCTTAATTCTGGGATGGGGAAATTTTCTTTTTCAGTAATTACTTAATAAGTTCCTATGAGTCATAATCCAAGCCATACTTCTAAAAGTAACTTCTGTACCTATTTAGGATCTTTCAATCCTTCAGAAATCACACATTAAGTTTGTATCAATCCCAACATGACCTTTCTAAAAGACATTTTCCATTACTTTAGATATTTATCTGATCAATTGAGTGCAGACCCTGAACAATTGTTTTGGATTTTGAAAGTACAGATAAGTTCACATATACTGACTTCAGCAAGCTAAATGGCATTATTTCTGCTAAATTAAAGTATCCTCTCCTGTAATAATTCTTCAATGACTTAGACTATGACCACATCACCTGTTAGCCATCTGAACAAACTAAGTCTTTAAGCTTCTTAAGTCTCACTACAAGTACTGTTTTCCAGGCCATGGCCTATTTAACTGGAAAGAGTTCAGAAACAAGTTTCCAATCCTTTAATACCAGGAAAAGTTTCTTATCTCAACAATGTGGGATATGCACATACTAGTCCTATAAGTAAAGAAGTATTTCTCTCAAAATATTTGAGCTTGTATATATATGTCACTGCAGTGTTTTTTGCAGCAAAAAAGGGAGAAGCACGTACTTAATCTGACATGTCTCAGGTGGCTAGAACTGAACTACATTAATCATAAGTCAGTGGTCCATTTTCATTGTTTAGAGCTGCAATATTTTGAATTTGGCTGTACTGAATACTCACACTTTGAAAACATTCACTTTAATGTGCAGTTTAAGACATCCAGTTCTGGGTGCCCCAGTATGAGAGATATCAACATCCAGGAGTAAGTGCATCCATGGCACACAAAGATAATACAGAGACTCAAGCACCTGACATATGAGGATGAGCTGAAAGGGCTGGGACTGTTCAGTCGGGAGAAGACAACAGTCTGGGAAAGAAACTATTTGGTGTGTATTGAATGCCTGAATAAGGCAGGCGGTTGGAGCAATGGTAAGGACTGTCTAGCCAGACCTTCCTACTGCTACCCAGTGAGAGGACAACAGGCAATGGATACAAACTGAAGATTTTGAAACTCCATTTTAAGATAAGGAAACACCTTTTACTCTAAGGGTGATAAAATACTTGATCAGGCTGCCCAAAAGGTTGCAAAGTCTCCATCCTTTGAGATTCTTAAACCCTGAGTGAGTGCCCTGAGCAATGTGCTCTGGCTGACTCCACTTTGATCAGGAAGAGTGGATCAGCAGTTCTCTCAAGAGGACCCTTTCAGCCCGCTCTGATTCTGTAAAGCAGCCTAACTACTGCAGTGGATGTAATTCAGTTAAAATTGTAGTAATAAGGGACTTCCTCAGCTTACATACAGCTACTTTGTTCTTGATTTAGAAAGATCTTTAGAAAACAGACTGTGAAACTCTTGCTGTAACTCATTATAGAATTTCCATTGTGTTTCAGAGAAATCAGTGCTGTCAAACTTTATGTGCTGCCTCAAGTACTGCTATTGCGGAAATTCTTGCAGACATACCATTTTTATTGGCTGACAAGTAGCTTTGAACTGAGTTTTCACTGCTATTTGTGTACAAAGCATCCATAGTGGAGGCTTCTACAAAATCTTGAAATGCTAATTCATTTACTAAATGCTACTTATTTTTACTGCCTGAAGAATGTAAGTTATACAACATGTTGGAATAACTACAGCAAGGAAGCTATGTTTAGAGTTTTAGAAAATAATGCACACAAAATGTTAAATAATCCACTATTTAAAATGTGTAACAGTCCATTAGTCTTTCATTTCAAAACATTTTGCACGTTTCCAACAAGATTTTGGCAAATGTTACAATTCTAAAGCTTACAAACTTATACAGCAGTATCTGGAATAAAAATCCATTAAAATCCTTACCTGTAGTTACATTTTTCATTCTATTTTATTTAATGTCCTACTCTTACATATTAATTGTTTAATATTTATAAGTAGCACTCAAATCCAGGCAAGACACTCTTCAAGTGGGGTAAACAGCCCCACTTATAAAAACTAACAACTTTGAACTTGAAAGGAAATTATCTTGAGATTTTATCTTTGAATTATCAGTTCTAACTGAAATAAGCTATTTTTTCCATTGAGTTTCAAAGGAATGGTTGAGCAATTTACAGCAGGTACAAAATACCTTACCCTGCATTGTACCACACATTTACACTGAAACTGCCTGTGGCCATCAGACAATTTGCATCTTTTGAGGAAGTTACTCAGTTATCTTGATTGGAATGAAGAAATCCACTTACCAGTATTTTGGAAGTATAAGCACAATTAACAGAAATTCCTGTCACAAGATAAGCCATAGTTTTCTCTGGAATAGCTTCTGGTTCTGGAATTTTTTTATAATGTTTTTCATTGATGTAGGCTTGGACCACTGTCATTCTGTTCATAGTCAATGTTCCCGTTTTATCTGAGCAAATAGCTGTTGCATTGCCCATAGTTTCACATGCATCCAGATGTCTCACCAAGTTATTATCTTTCATCATTTTCTATGGAAATAAAAGCAGTTAACAGCAATCCATGACCATTACTTCACTTCAGAAATTCTCATTTATGGGATCCAGTCTTACACAGCACTCTCAGAAAACACTCTGTCATTAAGTCATATTTCAGAGGAAGAATTTGCAGCTGCCCCTTTCTGTATAGATTCCCCTAAATCCATTATGTCACAGTAAACTTCATTTTGAACAAGGTACATAAACACAGTCTTAATCTCCTGTACCTGCATGTCACACTGACTATTGATACTATTCAGACTGTTAGGAGCAAACAGTTTATAACAATATTTAGAAATTGAGAAGATGTAAAGTTTGAGCTGCACCAGATACAATGTTTAAAAAGTGTTTCTGCTCACAAGAAAAGTCTAATGCAGCTTACTTGATCTATCTGAAGATCAGATAATACAGATTTCAAAGACCCCAGATTCAGACTTATAATCAAACACAAAGTGGGAACTTAATCTTTCAACTAAAATAGTGAGGGTTACATGAGTAACATAGATTAAATATTGCTTTAAATTCTTTCCTTAACAGGCTTGTATAGTATTTTCACCTCTAAGAGGAAGAATGAATTTCAAATTATACAGTAAGGCCACTACTAGTAAGTGCTGTAATTTATGCATTCAGAACACAGCCTAAGCACCCATCATCTTTACAATTAGATTTTAGATAAATAATTAGTCTCAGCATGCTGATGTAGTAAGAAAATTAAGAAAACACAGAGCTTAAGTTAAAAAACATGCTGTTTAGTAAGCAGAAAACAAAATGCTTTACACTATTCAGTCTTAAAAAAAAACAATCAATCTGGAAGCTTTCATAACAGTTGTTTAACACATCAGCTGGGTAGAAGTTCAGATTTACAGAAAAGTTTGTTATTTACAAACTGTAAAACATCTGCTTATTGTAAGCAAATGCTACAATGCTACATACTGAACCCATTCATCTGGAGCTGGTGACAACAGGCTGGCAATGCTCACTGCTCTTGTCAGTGTGTATTCATTCATAGGTGAAGAAAAATACTGCAGGAGAATTCTTATGCAGTTCAGAAAACAAGAAAATAATCTTCCCAGTCTAACATAGATATATATATATATCGATATATATATATATATATCTATCTGTGATTCAGCATAACTCAGTTTGCCTTTAACAGCTGATGAATATGCCCACCTACCTTAAAAAAAAAATCTATTTGCCCTCTACCTACTTACCTTAACAGAGTAAGCCAGAGATATAGTGACTGCAAGTGGAAGACCTTCTGGTACTGCCACCACCAAGACTGTAACTCCAATAATGAAGAACTTCACAAAATACTGAATATAAATTGGGGTACATTCAGCAAGCCAAGGTCTCTTCTGAACCCAGAAGGTATCAATTACAAAATATAACACAAGGATAATGACTGTGATTGCAGACATCAACAAACCTTGTTAAAAAGAGAATAAACAGGTTTAAGAAATTATTTCAAATATTTGGCAATAAAGACTGTAGATACATGCAAATACTTCTGCCCTTATACAAGCTAGATTACAACTAAGGTTTCAAACAGGCAAGTCAAAACATGGAGGCAATTCTCAGAGGTGCTCCAGCTTCCAATGCAAGTATTTCCTCATGCATTTCACCTAGAAATTCCTAGAAATCTTTTTTTCTCCAATTTAATTGAAAAGCATGGAGCTAATTAGTAACAGGACAGACCAATATGTAAAGTCAATTGACTAAGCAGAACAAGAAGTGAAAAAATTCAGGAGGCCTTCACCAATTTTATGCTGACTGATTCAGTAGAGTACTTCAGTGCGGTCTCAAAGCAGGAGGACAGGAAAATCCATGCATGAAGTAGATGAGTATTAAGGCTGTGTGGGGAACTACAGTGGGTCAAAAAGTACATAAAGGAAAACAACACTTCTTGGAAGGTATGAAAAAAAAAAAAATCTTTGATGAGGACAGTAGTTTACAGTACACATATAATGGAATTTGTTGGTCTCACTGAAAAAATAATATCACCATACACAACTGCAAAGTGTTACAGCTAAAAGTTTTATTGCTTCATTTCAGGCTGTAACTGTCTAATGATGCAAATGCTGAAGTCAGCCCTTCTTGAGCTGTGGGCTGGGCTACAAGTCTTCTTGAAATTCCTTCCAGCCTGAACCTTTCAACAATTTTACATGGACCAAAATAAATCCTGAAATATTTGAATTAAACCACTACACACTACATAATATAGCCTAAATTTTAACTGAACTTCACTGTTGTTTTAGCCTACTTTCAAGCAGCAACAGTCTACCAAATATTTTGACAAGGCAGCTGAACATTAGCTGATAGAAAAGTAGGAAGTCAATAAAAATGTTATGTATCAGCAAGGCATATGTTAAGGGGAAAATTCTAAGCCTCTGAAAGTACTAGAGATAATCTCGTTGACTGTACCACATTTTCCAGGCTTCACTCAAATTACAGTTCTCTTAGTACATTGCTAAATGCTATATCTAACCTAAAAAGACCTTTCATAACAGTTGTCCAACATTATGAAGCTGGAATTTTCCCTCCTAGAAGCTGGCACTTGAAAGCCTCTGACTCTATTTAAATTAAGAAAAAATCAAAGCCATCCACATAACAGTCTGAGAGGCCACCAGCATACTCAGGCACAGCAGCATACATACATGCATTAGAATTTTGCACTTAAGTAGCCAGCCTTGAGTGGTTTGATTGTTTTATCTCCTCACAAACTATGCATTTTCCAACTTTTTTTAACATGACATCAACATAATGAGAGTACTGAGAGATTGTACCTGCTTTGCCAATCTGAACTGCAAGCTTTGTGAGTTTGCCTTGGAGAACTGACTTTTCTTTCTTTGGCAAGTTTGCTTTTTTCTTGTCTTTCTCATCTCCATCTCCACCATCCTCACTCTTCAGTGGCTGCATTTCCATGGCTGCACCATCCTGAGCTTTAGCTAAAAGTTTAAGATGAAAAAAAGTTTAGTCATTGGTGAGTCTCCCAAATCAAGGATACCTAAAAAGCTTAATACCCAGCTCCACTAAATATAATAGCACTGAGTATTATCTTGTATCCAGAGAGGCCACACTATACATGAATGTTTAAATAAGTGTATTGTGTATAGGTGATAGAATACCAGATTCAGTGAAGTATTTGTTTTGGGCAGATTCACTTATGCCATCTTTACCATAAGCACTTTGGATATAAGCATTCAATATGCATTTTTATAGGGAAGTCTGTATTCATCTATACTCTTAGAAAACAGATTTGCAAGAAAGAATCAGAGAACCTACATTTACCTTTGTTACGGTTTTCAACAGCTCCATCTTGCTTTTTACCTGTCAGAGAGGGAAACAAGTTGTGTTTAAAGCTGGCTGTGCAGAATTCATTCTTTTATTTATGTTTTTATATAATAACTACATAACTCTGCTAAAACAGGAAACTGCATTTTAAAAAAAGTAAAACATGTTAAGTCAGCTCACAGAAACAGCTCATGGCACTTTCTGGACTTTACTTTTCCCATACAAGACTGCTGCAGCGTTAATCTACCCATGGTTAAGTTTGCACAAATTACTGATACTGACACTTATGGCTTGTGAGGAAAGCTTCACAAAAGACTCCCTGACATGTTCTTCTAGGAAAGATATTTGTGACAATTAAGTGATTCTGGTGGCCTCCATCTTGCTATGTTCTTCCAATACTTGCCACAAGTATCTGACTACCTCTGTAAATAAACTGAAGGGTCTCACTTTGAGAATCAGTGCTTTTGTACAACATTGCAGAAGCTACTGTGGTATAAAATATTCATAAATCCATAGCAAAGCTTAGTGGAGGTACAGCACTGGATTACTATTTACACAAACATAAGCATAAATCTGTAGGCAATCTACCATACATCACTGTGAGAACAGCTCAAGTTCATAATAAAATATCACTCCTACCTGTGTTCAGAAATGGGGCTCAACAAGAGATCATAAAGACGGACAGTGAAATAATGAAAGAATTTAACAAGTGAAATATTAAAGGTTGGAAGACTAACACATCACGTGTTGTTTTTGGGGGCTCAGAAAGTGGCAAACTTTATTTCTAAGTAGAGGAAGCAAGGGTTATAATTACTGTTTGTGATAACCTGAAATGAAAGCACAAAATTGAGGAACTTAGAACAGAATCCAAACATTTTCAGTATTTCTGGTAATTCATCAAGTCTTTGGCCTTAGGTTATGTAGACTGAAATTTACAAGAGCTCTCAGGTAGAAGAAAACCAAGTTATCAAGCAGCCTGTCTGGCATGACATTTAATACCTCCACTACACCATTACTGTAGACACAGTCTGATTTCTATACATAAGATTTCTCCCAGCATTCTCACAACAGCTGAACAGAAAAAAAAGCAAAGCATATTCACTTTCCCCGGAAGATGCCACCTCAGACTTCTTAAGAACTCATCATTGTTTCCTGATTTTGTATTTGTTCTCCCCTAGTTCCCCTCTTCCTCTTTCAAGAGCGAAGTTCTACATTTGAGTTACTTGTAACTCCTTGTACATATATTTGCTTTCACTCTGAACTGTGCCATACACAGCCAGCTAAATATAGCCCCTTTAATCTCCTTAACATTCACAGTGAAGTTAATTTAGTTTAACCTGAGTTTTATCAAGGAGAATCTTATTAGGCACCTAACTTAAGGAAAAGAGGAATCTATCTATCTTGGGAGACAAAAAAACCCCACAAGTGCTTGGGTCCTAGGATACACCAAAACACTACTTCTCAAAGAGACTTCTGCTTTTAGAATAATAAAGACTGGAAGAATATTAATAAAAACTATAATCCACTTCGTATCTCCTGTAGCAGCTGGTACTGGTATTTGTTTCTTTCTCCTTCCTCTGTAAGGGAAGAGCACAGGATGGCAACTGTTTCACACTAATGACTGCAAGTGTTGCAGGTCAGCTTTTACTTTTCGCTGTCATGCTTGAGCTTGAAACTAACTTAGAACTTTCAATTCTTCTTGTAACAATTTTTCTAACTTGTAAAGAAACTTGCTAGTTTTTTTCAAGTTTCAAGAAGGGTCAGAATTGTAAAGTATTTGTGGGTTAGGACAAGAAAAAAAAAATTAATCTCAATTCCTGCACAGAGCACACATTTTAGCAATTGCCTATTGAGGTTGAGAGTCTCTGAGAATATTAAACACATTTCTGTGTGAATTTTCCATTATTGTCCTGTATCCCTCTGATAAAAAAATAGTATACTTTGGTTTATAATTTAATTTTGGTTCTAGTGCCAAGAAGCCCTAGACTTAGTCCCATCCAGAAGACTGCATAATGGTTTACTGAAAAAATTTCACCATGAAGCTCAGTCCTTTACATGCCTTGTGAGCCGTTCTATCAAAACATTACTGCTTAACATTTCTAAGCTTTGATTCTCAAGATAAAGGCTAAGGTTAGATAAGTGACCTTATAATAAGGAAGACAGCCCATTTCATTCTTCACAGAAGGGCTCCAAAATATGCTCAGTTACAAGCCCCTCATCCTTCCAAAAACTAAGTTACGAGGAATTTGTGTTGTGTATATCTCTGAGCATTCAAAATTTCAGCTCTGAAGAAAAGGAGTGGCAGAAATGCCACTCAAAGTGCCACAGAAAATGTCTGCTGATTTTTTATAAAAATCAGTCATATATGTTTAAGTTATCCACAAGCTCAGCAGTATGAAAGACCTAAGCTTCTCCCCTTCAAGTGTTCCAGAAGAACTCCCTATAAGGGGCATTTTCTATCTGTCAAATGCAGAACTAGATACTTATTAGGTTGAACTTCATAACAACTTGTTTTCCATAAACAAGTATTTGCTATTAGACATCAATGTACCTTGAAGTTACACAAGATGAGAGTTTAACTATTTATACATGGTATGTACCGCTAGTTAGGAATTGCAAACTTTCCAAACTCTGACTCATCAATGAGATCTGAAGTTTAACTAAATTCCATGTGACAAGAGTTAGTAGTAGTGGTACACTCTCAGGTCACTGGACCTAAGTTGTTTTTCCTGTGAAACCTACAGAAGGTATGAGTTTTTAAAAAGGCTTTCTGGCTTTGGATGACTGGAACATGTTTTTATCCAGTAATATTCAAAAGTTCACCACCATCCCCACTCCCACTCCCCCACCAAGGTATTTAAGATTAATATGCCTACTTTTCTTTTCCTTCTTTTCTTTTTCCTTCTCCTTCTCCTCTTCATCTCCTCCAGCCCCAAGTAAGGTAAAGATGATTCCAGTCTGAGAGTTCACACCTACAGCAGTAACCACCATTCTTCCAGAGCCTTCCATCACATGTGTACCTGAAAGATTGAATCAGGATTTCCACTGAGACATGAGCAGTTATATGGCAGGGCACACAAGTACTTTGAGGAAATAAGCTTTTAAACTTGATTTTGATGAAACTCTGAGCTGTGTATATGTACCACTGTGCTCCCCTAAAGCTTTACCTGCCAAAGCTATCTGGAAAGTAAACCCATAAGCAACTACACAAAATGTTTGTCAGTTTTATACATCTGATCACTCCAACAAAGTTCTGTATTTTTTGGACTGGTTTGGGATCATTCTAGGAGTCAACCTAGACAAAAAAATCAATTTGCTAGTTTTAACCACAAAATTTTAAATAACCAGCTTACTGCAGAAACAAACTACTTTATTCAAAAATTGTCAAATGCTACACACCTGACAGCAGCATAGGATCTCTGTCCAGAGATTTCTTAACATGATCAGATTCCCCAGTCAGCGAGCTTTCGTCAATTTTGAGGTCATTCCCTTGAATAAGTACACCATCAGCCGGTAAAAGGTCACCTACGAGAGATCACTGGGTTTGTTGACTGCAGTTCCTTTTTTAAAAATAAAAGAAAGTTCAACTTTAAAAATTATATGTTTACCATATTTCACTTGTGCAATATCTCCAACAATTATGTCAGCTACTGGTATTTGGATGACTTGGCCACCTCTGATGACTGTGAATTTCTGTTCTTGTTCAATACGGCTCTGCAATCCCCGAAATTGTTTCTCTTTACTCCAGTCATTGAAAGCTGTTACTAATACCACACAAACTACAGATAGGAGGATTGCTGCTCCTTCAATCCAACCTGCTTCAGATTCCTCCTCTTCTTCACCAACATTTACTGATCCACATACTGCAGAAAACAGGTTTTAGATTTAAGAAAGTTTACAAAGATATTTCAACAATGAAAGTTTTGGCAAACAAAAAACTTATAGCTGTTAAACATTTTCCATCGCTAGTCTTCTTTGCAATTTCACCTTTATTTCCATAAGGGTAACACACAAAGAAGCTAAAGAACCTGAAAGCTAGAGCAACTTGAGGAAGTTAAACCACGCTGCTTATCTGAACAAAAGAGAAGTTGATACAGAGAAAGTTTCCTGTCCTTACTTTGTTAAATGATGGCATAAGAATTCCAGACTGGTAAACAACATTCTGCTTTGTCAACATATCCCACCTTACATTTGTCTTAACAAACCGGATATCACTGCAAAAATTCCACTAAATGAAGTCCCAATCCCTTTATTTTCTGTTTAGAAGTATAAATATACCTTCATTTCTTAAATTATAAAGTTACCGGTGTCATATCACAAATCAAGGAAAATTTAAGACTTGCTGACTCCCCAAAGAAAGCCCATGACTGCAAGTTATAAATTGCTTAAATATTTGAGGCAAAGCTAAAAAAAACCTCACTTGCACAGAGACTGGATTTCAAACAAGTCTTTGTTCCTGCTGCTTGTAATTTACCTTTGGTCAGAATAATACCCGATCATGACCAAGGAAATCTCATATTGCCCTTTTAAGGCAAGCTAGAGTTTTAGTAATGTGCTCTCAATAAGGAACAATAAGCTGCTTTTCCACTGACTTACTGTCTCCCATCAGATTTACAGTATAGGCATGTTGAACCAGGAAAGTCAGTAGTATAATAATAGTAGATACCTACTTTTCAAGAAGTTTACTTACATGATTCATTTCCTCCTGGAGGCTGGTAAAAAGAAAGGCCCAAGGATACTACGGCTGCAATTTCTAAAATAATTAGTGTAACATCCTGTAGTGCTTCCCATACTAACTGAAGAAATGTTTTTGGCTTTTTAGGAGGTATAAAGTTCTTCCCAAAAACTGCTTCTCTCCTTTCTATATCTGCTGGATTTCCACTTAAACCTATTTAACAATAAGACAAAGTTAGTGACACTTACACACATTTCACCCTCACATTAGAAGTGATTGAAGTTTCCCACTCATGGAATCAAGTCCCACTTCATATTTCAGTAACAAAACCAAAAAAGCCACATCTCAAACATAACTATGTAAGTAATACCCATAAATCAGAATCACTATAGAAAGCCAGCTATATTTTACAATTCTCACCTTGCCAAAATAAAGCTGATGGTCTACCTGCTTAATATGTCACTTAATATGACATAGGAACAGAGTAATAATAACACACATACCTTCGTTCAAAGTAAACAAGTTTGCAAGACAAGATCATTAGTAGAGTTACTACTATTGAGACTGAGTAGCACCATAAAGCTTTAGCAAGACCACAGCCCGTGAAGGCAGCTCTGGTTCCCAGTGTAGGGATTCTGTATTCAGACACAACATCCTAGGATCCTAAAAGTAATGTAACATTTATAATGAGATGTTTATTATAATTAAAAATGTAACTATTATAATATTTATATAATAATTATTATATAAAATACTATTAAAAGTTGTTGAAGCTCTCTGCAGGCATCATGTGGAAAGATACAACCACTTTATGATGCTGCTTCCACCTGGAGTGGTGGTAGTTACTTGCTCTTCTGCAGCTTCACTTTCTGTCTCCTCTCACACAGAGAGAGCCCATGTTTAGCGCTATGCCGGGTCTGTCACCTCAGTTTTGTACCTATCTTCTTTCTTATATGGCATATTTGAGTCCTCCTCTGTCTCAATTCCTGTACCATCCTTAAGGGACACTAGCAGTCAAGAGTGACGGGCCTACATGAAAGGCTACAGGATGTTTCAAGAGCTTGCCAAGATCTTAAAAATAAAGGAATACCAAGTATTTTCAGTGCAAAGTCATGCACTCAAGGTCTTCTGTGAGCACATCTCCTGGCTACTCCTCTAAAAAATTTCCAGCTGACTAACCCACCATTCAGAATTAAGCTTATTTTTCTAATCAAAATTGCCAAACTTCAAGGCATGTTCAGAGCAAAGGTCTGGATACTTCAATCATATTGACCCCAAGGTTACGATTAGCACCAGCTTCAAGACAATTATTTTCTTAGTAGCAATTTTTTTAGTAGCTAACCCAACTGCTTAGTGATAAAGGTATTGTAAACATGCTAGGTAATAAATAAGAACAGTAGCCACTGCAGCAGGCTTTCACAATAAGGGGGGTATTTAACACCTCTAACAGACATTTCTGAGAATCATCACATATTTCAAGACACTTTGAAAAGGTTACTGAACTGCAAAGCTCAATTTTAAATACTACCAACTGCTATGGAATCACTTAACTGAAAAGCAAACTATATGCAGATCTCTTCAAAAGAGAAATTAATTAAACATACTCTGTGTACATGATAAATTACATTCATTCTAACAGTCCTCAATTCACCTTGAATTCATGTCTCTGAAGGTTTAATAGAAAGGAGAAATTATACTCATTAGCCATAACCTTACACTTCTTGCAGTTCAAGCTTTAAGGTGCTTACTTTCACTCTCAACTCAAAGAGCACTGCAAGACTATTTTGAAAATCAAGCTATACATTACAGGATGTACAGAAACTCAGGACAGCGTGGTCATTCCAAAAGGCTGGGCTATATTGCTATTTTGCAAGAGATACTACTTCCCTATTCCTTTAACATGGCAGAGTTTGGAAATTTATTTACATAACGTTGGCAACATCACTCTCTTCCTCCCTTTCCAGGGTACTACAGTGCAGAACATCAGAAGTATACAACAAAGGTCTTTGAAAAATAAGAAGTGTTTCCAAATGAGGCTATATAGAGTCAAGCTACTATCAGAACCACTTAGTGAAGATTAGTAAATAAGCCTAGCAAAGATAAAAACCATTTGTATTTTTAGTATACACTATAATACACCATGCACCATTACTGAACATTTACCAGACAGCTGGCAATTTCACAGTTCACAATCTACAATCCTGAGATCAAAACTACTGCCATTATATTCTTAATTATGTGTCTTAACTAGGGCAATTCACGTTATTTGGGGTTAAGTTTGAAAAATATTAGCCAAGGTACTAGTTAATGCTTCATATTCAAATTTTATTGGAAATATATATATCCGTCCAGAATATTAGACAGACTTTTGCTACTAAAGATACATCAAACATTCATTTTGCACATTTGCATACATGTCAGCAGTAAAGTCTGCTCAGTGCCCTTTTTTTAAGTAATACTGATAAAGGATTGTTCCCATTTCTCATTTCAAATCAGATAAGTTTGATCCAAATTTTGCCTGAAAATAGACGTTGTCTTACATTGTCAACAACTTCACAGCAAGAAACGGAACAAGCTGAACTCATCCACTGTGTACCATGTCAGAACTACCTGTACTTTTCCTGTGAAGCCCCCGGTAATTACATAGCAGTAAGAGCGTCATGTCATAAAGAAAGAATCTGATTAGGAAAAAGTGTCATAGGGCCTTGCAGGTATACACACGAGGTTTTAGAGAGCTAGTATTAGCCTAATGCATAACAGTTTTCTGCAAGATCTTCCCTAGACTTTTTTCCATTAGTATTGTCTCCCTTTCTATACTTACGGTTAGAATTTGACAAAAGCGGAGACCTAGTTCTACCTGTACTAGAGCTCTCCAGTACTACCTCCAGAAAGTTTATAGCAAGTTACCTGACAGAGAAGCTTATTCTCTAAAATTTCGTGTTGTGGTTTAGAGTCAAAATGACATCTCGGTTGGACACTGTTCTAACTCAATTAACCTTTTCTGAGCCTGTTAACATGTTCAACTGTTGAGTCTTTAGTGTGTTTATGAGCTTCTCTCACACCTAAAAAAGGATGGTGCCCTTTTATTAACTCAGTGACTGTATGTAACTGATTGCAGTGTACATCTAAATGTCAAATCCTTTTGAAAGTTAAAGGCCTTGGTCACGCAGCTCTCAGTACAGCACAATCAATCCGCAGGAAATGGCATCCAACCCTTGAGTTTTAGTTCGCTGACATGTGACATGTTTAGTAACCTGTACGTTTGTTACATTAAGAGACAAAGTGAATCCTGCAGTATATGAGGTATTTGGTGCTTAGTGCATTGTGGCTATGTAAAATTGTATGTCCTCCTAGATTGCAGTAATAATGGACCTTTAGCCTTGCAGATCACTGTACAACAGAATTCAACTCTTGGTTCAATTGCCTGTTGTAGAAAACTATCCCTTTTCACGGAGAAAGGAAACTGCCTTTCAATACTATGCAACAGGTCAACAGGGTAACGAGAGCCTATTGCTCCTGAGCTGTGTTACACTGCTTATACACTACAGTGCTTCACACACATGCACTGTACTTTATAACTGCCAAGGAACAGAAGTTTGTACTGCTCACGTTTTACAAACTTCTTCATCCTGAAATTGGTCTACTCCCATTCACTGGGAGTTCAGCCATGTCACCTGGCTACTTTCAGTTTGGTAAGAGAAACCCAGTTCATCTACTGATAATTTCAGGAGTTTGGAAATCTGGCTTCAAAAGCAGATCAAGCCAAAACATGCTAAATGCAGATGTACCCAGAGGTACCTTACGGCATTAGTAGGCTGTTCTTGGTCCAAGAAGACAAATCTTTCCATAGCATTTCTGAAGAACAGAAAGCAACGGCTCTCCAGGATTAAGACAGCAGGTACTTTACTACTACCAACATGACACCACATCGGTTAAAGTCTATGTGAGTCCTTAAATGCATAGACACTACAATTTGCCAAAATCTTGATTTTGGTAATTCTCAATTGCTCTCAACAGCAGGACTTCACAATAAGTTTCAGTTAATGTTTTTACATATTTTAAGTACAGTTTACTGCAAGTACTACAGTATGTAGATACTACAGTATGTAGTATGATTTCCATCTTTCACAAATACACTTAGTCGTTTTCACTTACATTGGAAGAAAGCAGTAAGAAAAGGCCAGGACTTAAGGAGAACTTCTGGAATGTTCTCAAGAAGGAGACTTAATAAATTTATTTACTTATTTCTTCACATTTGTACAGTCTATCTTGGAGTAATAACTCAAGATAGCAAAAGCATGGTGTAGCCACTAAGTCCAACATGGTAAAGACTCCATAAGAGATGCTTACTTCTAGGAAATAAGATTGTATAATCACTTTGCAAACCTTCCACTAAGAGCACACATCAATGCTTCAAGTTATATTGATAGTTATTCTGCATAGCTCAAGTGAAATCTACAGAAATACTGCAGATTGAAAAACTAGATCCTGCTATTAAGAATCCAACGTAACACAAACGGAAAACATGTAATCAGTTTTAAAAATTGCTGCATTAGCAAATCCAAGAACCAGGTAGCCACACAGAAGCATTAATAAGCCTTGCATTAGAATATTAAAACCCTGGGCTCTACAACAGCATGATCTGAATTGTGAACTGTAGGTCATATGAACTATTCAGAAAACTGATGCTTTCACAATGAGTTGAACACTGCTATGTTGCATTACTGTTTCATATGTGGATGTCTACATCAATGAACTTTGTTCCAAGTCCAACTTCATTAATACAACATCTCACATGCAGCTAGACCAACTGAAAAAAACTTGCTTTCTTATTACCATGGCATACTTCCGTCTTAAAGGAACAAGAAGCAGTATTTTGTTATGATAACTAAAATGCTTTTACAAACTTGGTTCTATCAAAAAAAGCAGTTTGCTGACTAAGGCTTTTCCTAAATGGAATTTCCTCAATAAGTGCTAAAATTTACTTACCTTCATTTGGTGAAGTTTTCAACTTTGTACAGATGCCATGTACATCACCATAGCATTCCTGTATTTTATGCAGTGCATCTGCAGCTCGAAGTTCCATAAGAGAACGGAGCTCTGCAAGAGTAACTCCAAAATCTCCATGATTAGCTTCTTTTACAGCATTTTTTACGCTGCTATATGCAACTGAGTTGTTTGCCATGTCACCCATGATGCATGCAGTCTTTAGCGTAGACAGTTTCCAGCAAGGAACAAAATTTCAACTTAAAATATTTCCAAAAGGAAAATAAATCCTTTGGGTATGAAGACAGTCAGGAGAGCAGACACATCACCCAAGCAAGAGAGCCTGTCTGGAGACATATCTTTGAGGTTGTCCCATGGTGTGTTCTGTTCCCCAAAGCCAAAAGGCATGTACAATCTAGGGAGAGAATAAATACACATTCAGTTACATAACAGCTATACTGAAATGCATTCTAAGACAATCCTTACTCTTTGTACTAAGGTTACAGAACAAATTTCTTTTTTCATTTCCTGCAATATTTTTAGTTTGCATTCCGCAGGCAAGAGTGACAAGGAAGAAAATGGATGTTTCCCATCCCAAAACAAACTTGCATTATTGAATTTCCTTAAATCATTAACTTTGTAACAACTGTTGCCTTTAACACTGGCATTTTCCTTCAAATGTTCATATGGTTCATCATCAAGCAGCAACCTTTAAAAATACCTAAAATTAAATCTGTTTCCAGGGAAATGGAGCTTGTAGCATCCACAAGTGATGTCACATGGGGAAAGAACATGCTCAGGTTAAAAATCCCCACTTTCCAATGACGTCCTCACCTCAGAATTTGGGAAGAGCAAGCTGTTTTGTGCTCCCATTAATTCATTTGTGCAAACCTCAAGAAAAAACTTCAAGACTAAGCTAGCCCACACATGAAGTACTTTTGTATTCTAAATAGGATTATATCTTCAGGCAGACCTAGCTCTTAGTAAATTTTTCACATCCATACAGTTTTAGTCCTGCTCCAGTTCACTTCATCACAACTCAGGCCTTGCACAGTATCTCCATTTAATTCTTTGAAGAGAGGGAAAAATAGTACAATATCACCTTTCTGCAGAAGGGATGAGCAAACTGAGGGCAGTTCTTCCATCTGATGATCTATGTATTGTAGCTGAGAAATTATCATCTAGCCACAGGACTCTGAACTTGCACAGGCATTCTATACATAATCCCTGCTCAGCTGACATATCTTGCACGCACACATGTAGCTACACAACAGTGCAGTGCACACAAACTCCTCATGCCTGTGTGAAGATTTGCTGTGTGCCAAAACCAGACTTCTGATCATGTAAATCAGCTTTATTGGCATAATGAAGTGCAATAAGCATGTGTAACAACATATTCCTCCACAAAACATGACTGCCAGACTCAGATGAACAATAACTTGGACACTTCCAGGTCAACAAGACCCTCAGGTGTCATATGCCTAGCAAAGTCAAAAATACAAAGGCAAAGCATCAGCAAACAAAAAATTTCTAGCTATTTCCCAGCCAGGTTAGAGGACTGTTTGGCTGAACTGCAGAGTCTATGTTGAAGTAAAGGTATAAGCACCCAATTACCAAAAATTTAAGGTCTTGGTTCCAGGAAAGACTCAGATTTCTGCTCTGGAAATAATCAGTTGCAGCTATACTAAATCTACCATTTAAAGCACCGTGCCAGAGTACTTTGTCTGCCTTGAGAACAACCACTGACATTGTAAACCCCTTAACTGATGTCACCTGACCACAAGTGACAGGCCCATCTCTGGCAGAACTACAGCTTCTACAACTGCAACTGCTCTTCTCTTCCTGTCACAGGAGATTCTGAGAAAACCACTGTCCATGGCTGTTTTCCAGAGAGTGACAAAAAGCATAAAGCAATCAATATTCACACGCATAAAACTTCCAACATTCTACAACATCAAAAAAAGTTCTTAATTTAAAAATTAATTTTAAATCTTCATGTTGTCTCTGTTACTTGCAAGAAAATGTTGCAACAGCTGAAGAGTCCATGATGATGGTGTCAACCTGCATGCTAGGATATAGTTTTGATTAAGATTCTAATGAGTTCTGTTAGAGTATCCTGCAATTGAAGAATTTCATGCAAACCATGTATGAAAGAATTTTCTTTAAAGACATGCCACATTGTTATCTAATGCCCAAAAGCTGGATGTTGTTGTCCAGCTGGTAGCCTAGGAGGATTTATCAGCTGGCATCTGATCATAAGCTATGACAGTATAACAAGAAGCAGATCAGGCAAATGAGTTTGTATAGCTATGGAGAAGACGCTGCAGCTGCTAATTAGGCAAAAATAGACCAAGCAGAAGGCCCCACAACCAATTACATCAAACTTGATTCAATTTTAATTAAGAAAAGCTCTGTTAAAGCCTCTGGCAGGAGCCCTATACTTGATGCCTAAATACACCCAAATCCAAGAGGAAAGGATAGGAAAAGCTACAGCCCTAGTCAAAAAGTTTTAAGACTTTCTCTCTCCATATATGTGCATAGAGTGGGCCAAACTTGCTTTTATATGCAACTAAACTTAAAAGCAGTAACTCTGCTTAGTCATAACTCAGTGTGCTTTGCACTCCAGTTCTAACCTCTCTGTGCATCCATATAAATTTTTACTAATAAGTAAAAATCCAGATTAGTCATTAATAAGTTTATACTGAAGGGGGTCCTCATATGCTCTAAATGCCATCCCAACATACCAATGGACCCTTAGGGTTCACAGGCAAATTCAATAAGCATTCATTAACTACAAAAACAGTGCAGTTCTACAGATCAGCTCTAGTAGTGATACAAATTATTTGGTACATTCCTGTTATCCTTTCACTGTGGAAAATTGAAAGGAACAGCATGAGGACTTCAAATTCTGAATGCTGAACAAGTGCAGTGTTGCTCCAGATCATAAAAATTTGACTAAACATTGTCAATTTTTCCACAAAATCAGACCAGGATCTGCTTCAGTAGACATTTTAACAGAGGGCACAATAGCTTCTTGTCATACAGGTACAGGATGGACTTAGTCTAACACAGATTTTTCTGTAGGAATCAACAAAGAAACTCTCTTTAAGAAATATCCTTAATGCAGTTTTGATGTAAAATCTTGCAACATTGAATCAGTTCCTGTTACAGCAAGTCCCAAGAGTCCACTTTTGTGATATTAGTGGTGATGCATAATGAAACTATTACAACTACAATTTAGTAGCATAAAAGAAAGTGCATTTTAAAGCTACAAAGATCATCTAATAGTATTTATTGTCTCAACCAATGAAATATTTTATTTGTTTTGACTAGTGTTTCAGTTCTCAATTATTCCATCAGTCATTTGAAATAACAGAATAGCATGAGCTCTGAAGCACTATAGTTTAAAGCAACTCACCTCAAACTTCCAATCTGTTAATATCTTGAATTTTAAATTCAAGAAACAGTTATCAAGCATTGGTGTATCATTTATACACCAATGCTGAAGTTCAAGCCTATTTAAAGTTTAATTCAGTTGAAGTTTTGTGTTAAGTTTCCAGCTTAAACAAGCTGCATACAAAATTATTAAGATGTCTACCTTTCATTAGATACATCAACTTTTGGATAATACTTTATCACTGACACTTGGTTTATCCCTTTATATCACTGAGACTAAGAATAACTTTAAAAGCTATTCTCTGTCACACAAAAGTGAAAAAAAACTTGAACTGCAGAGGCACATTTCAGTAGCAGCACATACTCTCGTAGGTAGGATTCAGATACTTTTGTAAATCCCTCCAAGAAGACCTTGCTGCTCTTTGGTTGTAGTAACTTCACCGACACACCATATCATTGCAGCTGCTTATGAGGAATAACTTCCTTACCCAAATCAAACCACTATTTATTGCTAAGGGACTGTGTTTTGTTACCAGACAAAGACACTAATTCAAAACCATAACCCATTAAACAAAGGTTAGACAACTTTGCCAGTGTTGCAAGTTTAACAACACCATAAGCTCCTGCAGTTGGACTGGAGAAAGGAAAAGCTCTTAACAGAAGTCTGCATGTAGAAATGCTTACCAAAGCATGAAGAGACTATAGATTATTTGTCTATTTAGTGCTACCAGAACATTCTGCACTGACCAAATTAGAAGCTGCAATATGTTTTTTGAAGTGTTCCTGTGGTGGCACAGTTACTATTGCCTGGATGCACAGACCCCTATCCAAGCTTTTCCTATGATTACATTTACATTTAATACTTGCTTCACTAACCTACAAGGAAACACAATTTTCTTAATCAATATTAAAACACTTAAGCACATTCACACCTCAAGAGTCAAAACTTCAGCAATTATAAATCTTGTATCGTTCAATTTAATTTATACATCTGCTTGAACAGTAGGCATTCAGATATTGAGCATTAGCTGGTACCATTTGACCTTCAGCAACACACTAAACCTGGGCCCTGTAATATAGGAAAGGGCTTGCAAAGTGATTATCTCAGGAAAGCCTTTGTTTAATCTAATTAGTTCAATGAATACCAGACAGATCTGCATATCAAGAAGCTGTTGTGATAAAAACTGTCCCCATATGTTTCAGTTGTCATGCCTTTTAACTTGCCTACAGCTTCAAAGATAGTGAAAAAATATAATATGCTTTTGCATACTTCAGTTTGGGTGTGATCCACAGCTTCAAGCCATCACATAACATTGCAGGGGTGTGAGGAAGAAAGAAGGGAAGTTGTCTGCAATATTATTATAATGGAATATTATTACAATGAAAAGTAACTGTAACTGAGAAAGTAACCTGGAAATCAAACTGAAATTGACTGAGGTCTTGTGCTCTGAAGGGTCAAACTTCTTACTGTAAGAGACAGATTCTCCCACCTACTTGACAGGCTACAGAAACTCACCAGCTGTTTCACAAGGAATATGAATGAATGCTAATGAAGCAAAACATTAATACAGAACAGTATGCATTTACAAGTCACTATTCTGTAAGTTAAAATGTGCCTAACTGAACAAAAAGGAGTTAAATAATTTCAGTGCCTTGCTATTGTTTTAGAGCAAACATCTCAGACAGTGTGGTTTATGAAGAGACATGTACAAGTAGACTGAAGAACTAAGAGGCAAAGGGCACAAACAAAGTTTTTAGCCTACCATCTTCAGCCTTAAATATGCCCAACAGTGTTGCAATGACAAGTTTCAGTTATTACCACTTATGTGCTATAAACGGTAAATTCATCAAAGGTCACAACTTTTGCTTAGTTTTCAAAGAGAAATCTGATATAATTCTGAAGTCTAATCTCCTGGGAAGCAGATGTACTTACCTATCTGAAATAAAAACTGGCCTAGATTCTGCATTGGATCTAAACACTGGTATTGTCCTGGCTCATTGCAGGGAGGTTAGACAAGAGACATTTAAAGCTCCTTTCAACCCAAATTATTCTGTGATTCTGTAATTTATGGCACTTAATCTAAGGGATTTCTGCTGCCTACTGTGATTGACACTTGTAGAAATCGTTTCATCCATTGGTGCTTTCTTTCCTTTAAGACCCCAAACTTATTTCTTATTGAAATTATAGCAAACAAATTAGGACTTCAGTCTGAAGTCGGTTTGGTTGTAGTACAAATTACACAGGTTCTGTGTAATTTTCCTCCCGTTTTGGTAGTAGCAAGGAAAAATTGTATGTCTTGAAGGTGTGTTATTATGGCATGACGGACATAAGCTTCTCTTACAAAGCAGCTTGGTCCACAGCCTCTGCCAGAAGGCCAACAAGCAAGCAGACATTTTGTCATGCCATCACCCATCTGCACAGGCCTGCATTGCCCTGCCTTGTCCAAGCCATGGCCTCTCCCCACTCACTAAACAACTCAGCTCCAGCTGAAGTGACACCTGGATTAAGAAACGAGATCAGAAAGTGCTGTATAGAATAGTCTGAGTAGGAAACTATTTTATCAAGTGTTTAAACTAATCATTAGCTTTCTGAGGTAACCAAATAAATATTACTGATCCAAAAATAGACAGACTGATGGCAACAAGAAGGGCGTCAGAAAAACCTATGACCACTTTCAAGAAACATCAGACTTTGAGACATACTGGAAAATCCCAGAGGGTAAAACCAATGTGATCATCATTAAAGAAAGTAACAAATGTTCCATGTGTTTGAAATACTAGGCTTTCATAGTCACCTATTTCATATCACATTGCAGGCTTGTCCACAAGACGACAAACACTTAAGACAAAACCATGCAAAAGTGTCAAGTCTGTAACCACTTAAAACAAACTACCACTTAAAAGAAACTACTTTTCTGTAGTCCACAGCTCTGATCAACACTCAGGCAGCTTCTCTCTTCTCCACCCACAGGCCCTGAAGCTTCCTTCTCTGTACTTCTTTTTCCTAAACTCATCTACTTTCTGCTCCGTGATGACACTATAAATTAAAGGCTACATTCAAGAGGACTGTTTGTGATACAAGGTTACTCCAGTTTAAGACTATAATCCCAGTGAAAAAAAAAGTTTTAACCTCTAGATGGGACTCTGTCCCATCCAGAATAATTTTGAGTGTGTTTAAGCACCTAAAACGGATTTACTGTGTGTGTCAGCTTCCTCATCTAACTTGAGGTGAGTGAAGCTGCCAAAATTTGGACAAAGGCAGCTGATGGCTGAAGGAAGACCTGCTGGTGTTTAAAATGCAAGAAAAAAAAATGTTTGCCCAAAGCCCATCAATATTTTTCTTTCCTTCAGATCCAGTGAGTTCTAAAAAAGATGACTGAGGATTTCAAGTTTCTTAATCCTGCACACTTTAGGATAATTATGTGTAAACTAAGTTCTTTTAACAGATCTGTCATATTAATAGCTAAAGATATAAACCTAAAAGTGTTGGGTTTTTTTAAAATGCAGTAAGGTCATCCATTAACAAATATTCACATTACCAGGTTCATGAACAACTTACCACACTTTTCTCATCAACATTTGTCAAAACCATATTGACAAAAATGACAAGACAAAGCTGAACATTCCTAAAAAAAGATGGGGTGGTAGCATGGTAACCAACTCACTAAAATTATGCATCATAAGACTACAACAGTTAACTGGCATTCCCAAAATGCAAAATGTGCTCTGGTCACAAACCCTGACAGGTGTGTGTTAAATGAGGCATATGACATCACTATATACAACTAAGTTTCAAGTAAAGGTAAAGTGAGATGGCACCAAATTTCATCCAACAGAGATGGAGCTGGATTCCTGGATTTCAGTTACTTGTTGCATTTAAAGCTCAGTGCAATGCATCCAGCTGGTCAGCTCTGACAATGTCAGCAAAGCAGCAGCTGACTTCTTCAGTTATTCCTACAGGTATATGACTTGTCTTGAGAAATCTTTTCACCTTTTTTTCACAGAACTTATATTTACCATTTCATCCTGATTTGGACACTTGCCATTTTTTTCTTTCAGAAAGTATTCTTTTACGCTAGTATCCATTTATGCAGAGCAGTAGGCTTTTGACTGTGATCATGCTTCATGACATCTAAGAGATGCAAAAAGCTCTTTAGATTTACAAGCCTCCAGGCAAAAGGCAAAAGTCCATTCTTACTTTATTTTTCTTGTATTCAGAAAACTTCAAAAGAAATTTAAAATTAGTCTTAAAACTACTAGGAAATATTTATGCCTATGAGATTGAGCCAAATTACTTCCGTAAAGACACTCTGTATATAGCCAATTCCTTTCTATTAGAGCAATAAAATTAACTTAGGCAAAGTTTTAAGGCTTTTCTTGCTACTTTGGACTAGCTTACTGCTAAGTACAAACTGTACCACCAAATAGTCTATATGCTCATTGAACCGTGAACAGTTAATATACAACTTGTGATATTAACGTGGTAAAGGATCCATTTATGATCCTCAAAATCACCATTCCAACCAAGCAAGGGTCTGGTACGTAAGAAAAATAAAAACTTCAGATCTGGTCACCCATCTCAATGAGCCCACACTATGATGCTAAATTGGATATATGTTTTGTCCTCTTGTGGTCAAAGTTTAAGAAGCTTCCCTATTGGCCTGTAACAAGCAGTTTGAGAACCTTCAACTTCAGATTTTTCACAAGCCTTTTGGAAATACCAGACCACAGTATACCCTTATCCTCAAACCCTCAAAGAGCCTTACTTCTTCAGAAACCTATAGTTTGAAAGCTATGCTAGCTTCCCCTGAATGTCATTAATTCCTGCCTGCCGAAATACACCAAATAAACTGGCTAAAAGAGTCATTCTGAGAAAATCTCTTTCAAAAACTGCAATTATGTTTGCCATCTTCTCTTCCTAAGGAGACAGAGGGTTTTAAAATTCAAATATCATAACTAGTCCATACTTGAGCAGCACTTTAAGAAATACTTCACAACTTTGCTGCTCCTGCTGGTTATGTCAAGAGGTTCAAGGGTTCAAGGGTCCTTTTGGTTTGTGTTTTCTTTTGTTTGGTAAGGGTTTTTTAACCTCAATATTTGAATTTGAGAATCCAGTGTATGGCTTTGCAGAAACACAAGAGTGAAATCTCTTGCAAAATTCTTATTATGATTATACTGGTCATCCCTTTAGCTCTTTTTGATAAGTTTTGAGAGCTTGGCTCAGTAATCCATTCTACTGGTCCTCCTCTTCCTGGTACAGTGTAAGAAGCACGTTCAGTAGGCTTCACCTCATGGTATTATCTGACAAATTTTACCGTTTTGTAAGGCTACATATTGCTTTGTCCTTCAGGGACATCCCCAGTTTCAAAACTAGTCTTTCCTCATGATAACACTTTTCCACCTCTCTGATGTCTGACACCCACTTAAAGGCTAAGTTGTCATGCTCCCTGCATTGTCACATACTTCTAGCTACTCCAAAGTTTCTCATTTATGCAGGGTTGGTTGCTGGTCTGGGATTATTTTACACACATTGAAGCATTACTGCACTATAGCTATTGGCACCTCTCTGCAGAATGATAGTAAATTAACTGCTCTGTGATCAGTACACACATGACAATCTCATGTCCACCATCCAATATAAGATAATAAACACTTCTCTCAGGAGTTTGTTTCTTTAACATAGACAGGGAATATATAAACAGTGCTAGTAGACAGAATGCACACAGCTGAGATTCCCATCACAGCACTTTGCAGCTCTAACAAAGCACCAAGTCTGTCACATCCTCAGGTGACCAAAGGTATGGCTGTGCTACAGTGACATGTTGTAACACTCCCACTCACAGAGGTCCTGAAGCAGCTCTCATTATTTGACACTAACAACACTGCAATTTACACCTGCCACCCTTATCCTTTTGCATTGGGAAAAGCCATCGACTCTGCCAACTGCATTAATGAAGTAACAGAGTATGGGAGCTCTGCTGATGCAACAGGCACACAGGCAACCTCAGGCCCAGAACACACACTCCTTGTGTGCCTCTCTACTCTTCTTTACAGCACCTCAGCCTCTGAGGGAAGGTATTTCATTTTGTGTCCTGTTCTAAGTCCATCTCTCATGGTATATACAGCAGTCCAAGCAGTTTTGGCACTTCTTCCTTTACTAATGCTTTTTTTCTTTTTTTCACTTTCTTTTTTTTGCTTTCTCCATGTACTTCTATGATCTTTAAAAACAAATAATTTTTTTCCTAGCCATGAAATCTGCCCCCCTCCAGGATCCAAGGAGCAAAAAAGCACCATGCCGTGGTCCCAAGCTAGTGATTCCCACTAGCTGTGATGGTAGCCATGCATTTCATGGTTCTACACTTGTGAGTGGGCTACTTGTAGCTGTGTGGTGCAGAAAGCTGTCATCCAAAAAGGATCTCCCCCACTTCAGTGGAAAAATTTAAATAGCAGCATTTCTACTGTCTGAACAAGTTTTCCCACAAGACATAAGGAGGGGCTCATTTATTTGTAGAAGTCATACAAGCAATGTGGATATGCCAGCTTAAGGGACAAGACACATTCAGCTAATGCTAGAAGCCTCTTTATCATGGAACTATATGTCTGCCATCTTTAAGACAACATTAAATCTCTCTTCAAAGGAAGGTTCCTCTTCCCTCTGTTATTTCAAGTTGCAGTGGGTTGAGAAAACCCAGGACACAAGTCAAGTGACTTGCCACTAAACCAATAGCACGGTACATCACTTTTCAGTGAAGGGCAGACAGTGTTTGTTTGGACTGAACAGCAAATTCACATGACTGTCAGACAACAGCTCAAGCAGATTTAGTAAATTTAATTAATTTCTCAGTTTCGGTAGGCTATATAAAATTGCTATACAAACTGGCTATGTGCAATTAATAATCACAACTTCATTTCTGAAGTCTTCAGTTGTGAAGTACTTCATTGTGCATAACTCTTTAGGTTTCTGAGATTACAAAGACATCAGTGCTTGATTGATTGATTAATTAATTAGAAAAAAGAAAGCAACTCAGGAAAAATGCAAATAAAATCATGCTCCATTATAATATTTATAAATCCTATGCCACACAATAAAGGAAATCCCTTCTCCAGTTCCCATAAGCCAAAGGCCTTAAGTCTTCACTAGCACTTTGCAGACAGCTTTGCTTCCAGTCTAATCAGCAATCATTCAAATTATGAGGTGAGCTAGGTGTCTAATTTAGCTCTGGCACAACTCCCCTAGGTAGGGAAAGGCCATGACTTGAAGAACTTCATTGCAACCAGCTGAACCTACTCTGTGCTGAGGATCAGCTACCGGATTCCCTTCACTCCCCTGCCCTAGCAAAGCCCAAGGCTAGCAGAACTGAAGTGGTAAACCAGCAGGCACTCAGATGCCTGCAGCACAGCTACCTTTGGCATGCACAGTGAGGTGTCTGTCTTCTGATAAGGTAACTCTGAATCCTCAGTAGCAACTGCTCGTTTAACAAGCTTAATATTTGTCCTTCCAAAAGATGGTATCTGGATTGAGAGCCTAATGCATTTAGCACAGCTAAATGCTCATAGTTCAGCTGCAGCTGACTCTCAGGGCCAAGAGCCTACCCACCCATGAAGACTACAGGTCATCATTCTGCAAAGTCAGACCTATTTTGTTCCTTCTACAGAAAGCTGCTTCCCACAAGTATTTGTTTTACAGTGGCACATTGTAACAGTGTTCAACTTCAGCAATCATATTGCTTCTAGTGATACAAAAAGCATATATCTGAAGAAAGGGAATTGGGAAAGGCAGTATCAGCTTCTCTACTCAAGTGACAAACTTCAAGCATCCTGCTGAATTTGTGCATGTTATAACTGCTGAAGGCACAAACCCTTTAAATAACCAAGATTTGTATGCTCAGCTCACGGCTTCCAACAGACTTCCTCAAAGGACCAGCGCCATTACACGTCTGACCGTATCACACCTCGGCTCGGCATGAGATTCTTTCACTATACAGCTGAGTAGAGGCTCACAGACCAACCCTTGTTAAGTCAGAAGCCAACTATATTTTTAATCTAAACCCTGCAACTCACAAATTTCTCTTATGCAGCATGCAGGTAGAGCAGAGTAAGGAAGACAAGAGCTTCCTCTAGCCTGAGGGTAGTAATACTCAGTGGAATGCCTGTTTCCCCGGTTGAGGGAAGTGACTGAGAAGATCAAGTATCATGAAACAAACAAAAAATGACACAGCACCATGAAGCAAAATATAACACAAACTACCCAAACTCCCACAGTTAGGGACTCAGTTTTTCTGAAGGTAATTTTGGGAGGTTCCTTCTCTGGTCCTATTGGTCCACTTTCCTAAGCAAACTCCTGCATCCCTGTTTTCCTCAAAGGATGCCATCAGCTGGTTTCTCAGCACTTTCAATAGACCCTTAAGCTTGAAGGACCTGTAGCATTTGAAGAAGAGAAAGCAGACTACTACAAAGCAGCTGCGCTAGGACTGTTCTCCAAAAACCTGCTTTTCAGTCCCATTAAGGATGATTTATTTTAATTTGTCAAGGGAAATACAGAAAGAAGCCATCTGAAAATCTCTACAATTAAACATTATTTTAGTAGCCTTTCAAAAAAAAAAAATCCTACCCGATGTAGACAAGACTTAGAAAAAACTGGTGCAAGTATGTAATCTGCTAGTAACAAGTAGCAGACTTGTTATTCACGCTTTCAGACCTGAGGTAAGGAAAACACTGGTAAGGAAGATGACATGAAACTTAATGAAAAGTCCTACACAGTGAAAACCAACCATATACCTCATTTCAAACTTTTTAGTTTGATTTCACTTCACATTATTTTACAATATTTGTTTTCCATTTCCTCCTTTTCTCAAGGAAAGGGATGCTTTAAGAGAGACAAAAATTTATACCAATAGACTCCTAAATCTCCTTCATGTTTATTCAGACATAGCAGCACAGCTTATAAAAAATGTTCCCAGTTCAGACAAAAACCATCCATTATACTGAACGTTTATATGTAGTTTTGTATGTTGCACTCAGACTTGCTACCAGTATCTAGTAGCTTGCTCTAGGTTACTAATAGCAAGCTGCTACTTCATGTGTCATACCCCTGTGATAGGAGTCAAGATTTTTGCACGTGTATCCATTGCCTTTGAAATCTTCTGCTCTAACCAATACAGCACGAAATTAGGGTAGAGGTTGGTTTGTTTGGGGGGGGTGGTGGAAAAACTAATTTTGTTGGTGTTTGAACAGTTATCTAATAAAGGAAGTCAGCAATGTGATCAAAGAGTATACAGTCAGAATCCAGAATCAAACTAAGTGTAAAAGAACAAACAATTTTAGGCAATTACACAGCTGTCTATCAAAGTCACAGTCTAGTTTGATGTGTGATGCTTCAGGCACATAATTAAGCTAAACAGCTTTCAAGACAGCTTTCTTCCTTAAAACTGAAAAAGTAGGTAGTTACTAAAACTTTACCTTGTTGTAGAGCAATTATTATTAAAATAAGCCATCAGCTGTCACAAAGTATTTTTCACAGAGCAAATATTTTCAAGTATTTAAACAATTGCATCATGGCAAAATTGCCCACAGGAAGCCTAAACCAAGCTATTTTATTATTTTAAGATCAGGATCCTCTGACATCTATATTTGGAGATTTCTGAAACATACTATTAGATGTTCCTAAAAAATTGATGCATTTTCCTGTACATGGAGACTCCTCCATTGTTCTTTTTTGACAAGACCAGGGTTGAAGACAGACAGTGCCAAGCTAAATTTAATGGCCTGTATTATGGAGGTCCACAATTTTTGGTTTACTTGTCAATTTACATGATTATTAAAATAGAACTTTGGACTTCAAAAAAAAAATATTGAGCATGGCAGTAAAACTGTGAATTCTGATCATAAGCCAAGTCACAGGGATAAACTTCAGGAACTTAATCCACCATAGCAGGGGGAAGAAGACCATATTTGGTAGGGGGAACGCACTTGCTGTGAGAAGACGACTTGTTCTAACCTCTGTGTGAAGGCCTGGGCAACTGTCTGGTTTTTTGCAGCCAAAAAGCCCTTTCTCAGTACAGCAATGCCTGAAGACATCTGCAGACAGCCACAGGTACACCCAAAGAGAAATTGAACAGGAAGAACTACAGTGGCTGCACTGAATTCTTAATTGAGTTTGCACAGTAGTTTTACTGTTCTGGAATATTTGACAGTTACGAATTACACAAGTAAAGTGTCTGGACAAAAGACTGGACATGCATCTTGCAGGGTCAAAAATTCACAAAATGTCCTCAGACTTCACAACCAGAAGCCAGACTCCACATCACAAGGCACAAAGGTTCTTGTTCAGAGATGTTTTGAACTGGCAAATGGTAAAAAGGCAGTTTGGGTTATTATTCCACTTATCTGGTTACTGACCAGATATTAGGGTGGGTTACCCTTTTGGTTCTCTGAAACTGTTAAACTGTCACTGAATTCCACAAACTAAAAATAACCAGAGCAGTAGTATAATAGAATAATAATATCAGAAAACAAGATAACAGAATGAACTACATCGGCATGTAAAGACGTCTATTGACTTTCAAGTGCAACTGTTTCGATTATGTTCATAACACCTATATATACCAAGACTTCATTCAAGCCCAAACTTCTTCCATTCTGGCTGAGAATTTTTATATTGAATATCTCTTCACATAGAAAGAAACAAGTAGTCTCAGAATAAGCAAATAAAGGTATATGGCACTCTAATTTATGGAAGTAGATAAGTTTCCTTTCCCCATGTGAGGCTTCTAATCATAGCTCTTCATGTACATATAGAACACAATACCTATAAAAGTGGAGCTTAGATGTATAACTAGATGTACAAGTATTTTAATGGATAGCCCCATCCAATTGTTGATACACAAAAACAGATCAGACTACAATTACAAAGGTATATACAACACCAGTGTTTACCATTATAGCAGGAGATAGCATCTGAGACACCTGATTGGCTTTCAGCAACTATTTGTTGACCCATTTTTCAGGAAAATCCCTCTTCTATTCATTAAACTGTTCTTAACTCAGAATTACACACAGGCATATTTGTAAGAGGTGCTACTCCGCTATTTAAGCTCAGGAAAGCTACTTATGCAGAGCCAGCAGAGGGAGTACAGACATCATTTTACTTATCAGCTGTGAAAAAGATACCTTGTAAGAAAGCACTAAAAGAGCTGTGTCTGCAAATCTAATGCACTTCGTTTAAAGCATGCCAAGAACTTCCTCAGTCTTTCATAGACATGTATGTCAATGGGCAGTAGAGTTGGTGTTTTGTTTCTGATCCTCAACCAGCTGTCACATCTTAAAAGTCTCATACCTGATGAATGGCAGGAGCAATTCTAACAGTATGAGCAAGTACCATAAGGTCTGATACTTCAAATGCATTAAAAAAAAAAGAAAAAAACAACCAAAAACCTCAACAACCAAACCCATCATATAGCTGTAATTCAAATTTTTATTCCTATGGATTCCACCGTTTCTCACTTTCTGAAAAACTAAACCGTTCTGGTTGTCCATTTCTTAGAAAACAACTTCACCTGGAAGACAAGCTGAAAAACTCAGAATTCAAGACATCCTCAAGCAAAAGAGCCCTGAAGGCACACAGCAGTGTTGGACTAGAAGGTAACAAACAGGGAACCTTTCTGCTGATATTCACAGACGCACACACCTCCTGGAAAATCTGGTTTTGCACAGCCTCTGAGGCAAGAGCCCTGCTGCTTTATTTAGCATTTCCATTGATCAGCCTGCTTTCGAGTTGACAATTATGACTGAATGGTGTTGACACAGTGGCGGCTGTGGAAACAGTTCTGGAAACAGAAATAGGCTTTGAGCAGACAGATTGATAGCTTGTTGCTATCATCTCATGGAGGTAAACCCAAAACTCTAGGCCAACATACCTTGGTATGAGCTATGAGACAACATACCTGCCTGGCAAAAACTCCACAAACAGACACCCACGTTTTTTAGTCTACAAAATTGACTGGATTTTTTTTTCTTAAATAAAGTTCACATTTCTTAACTTGTTGGTATGAGGCTAAGCTCATGTAAAATTCTTTCCAATCTTAAGCATTTATAAAATAATTTTTGGGTGGTTATTTCTAAGTTTCACTATTTAGAAGTCTGTATATGAGAAACTCATACAAGTGCAATAACTGCCTTTGTCTTAAAGTTTCCTCTAAAAGAGCAGCAAAACACTCCTCCTCCCAAAGAAAAGATAAATTTCCATCATCTTAAACTTCACATGAACTTTAAAAAGCTTTGACAGCTTTAATCATTAGATTTTGATTACTACCTACTGAAGAAGAATGTGCCTGCAGCTACATAATTTAGCCTTCACTTGTTTCAGGTTTTAAAAATAGAAGAACCACCCTTCAGCAAATTAGATGGCTGTTTCTTCTCCCCATCTACAAGAAAGTGGTGTTCACTTCTCAGCTTTGTTTTCACATGGCAGATTCACAAAATTAGTAAGTCAGAGTGGGCTGAACTGGTTCCCATCTTACAGAGCTTACATGGTATTTTATAGCTGACTAAAAAGTTTTACCTCTATCATGCAACAAAGCCACTTCAGTTTTGCTGTTGAAATTCAGAGCTCCTGCAGTGTTCTCTATTTGTGTGCTGTGCCTGGGTGGCTCCCAGGACTCCAGCTAGGCTGCTCAACACATTTTATGCAGAGCAACCACAGCAAGGAAAGCCATGCTTCTTCCATCACAAACATGGTGATGTTCAAGTGTCAGGATGCATACCAACCACTCTGATCATTCCTTACTTCCAAGTTATTGCAGTCTCTTGTGACAACAGTGAAGTTCCTGCAGGTACACAAAGTCTTATACAGATAGTAAAAATGATTTTTTTTTCAAGCAGAATGGTTATCTAAGCAGACTCACCACACAGATAATCCAATGCCAGTGCCAACTCAAAACAAGGCTACAGAACTACACTGAACCTGCTTGGGTGAAGCAAATATGAAACCATACTCGCAGGAAATATACCACCATTTCTAATTCATCCGGCAACTAGAGCCTTGCTAAGCTTCCAACTAACTATGTTTATAACACACTTCACATTTGAGAGGCTGACATTAGGGTTCTAATCAGCAAGTTAAGACACATGATCCGTTTATATAAAGTAAGTAGGGTGTGGGGGAAAGGCTGAAAAGCCCCTTGAAACATGAGCATCCTTCCTCTTGGTGAAGTTTCTACAGCAAATTCCACAGAATTTTATACTTTAGAATTACTACAGCTGCCTTTAAGGATCTACAGAGGCTTGTTGTTATCTCAGTTTTTAACCTGAAACCCTTCCATTTAGTACACAGCTGAACAACTACTGATTCTAGCATTAATCACTCCCCATGATTTAGTATTTCAATAATTGGTAATAGACAGCATGCAGCAGATGCAAGAGCTTTTTTAAAAGTCAGTGTTGAAATTGTGCTCTTCCCCATCACCTGTTTTCACCACCTGAAGGGTCTGTCTCAAGTTCTGAAGCCTGTGTGCATTTTGTGGGTTAAAAATTTACATTCCTTCCATCATATGCATGATTCACCTGACCAAATGGGAACACATAGCTCTAAGGTAGGCACTTCAGGCGCTTTTTGTAAATAGGCAACGGATAAATTAAAACATATATATTAAAATATTAAATTTAGCCACCTAGGACAGGATCTAAAATAGTCACATGCATCTCATCTTGGATGCGCTTGCGTCGCTTCAGCAACAGAAGCAGCCCAGAGTGACTAGTTTCAGTTTTTTAAGACGCTTATGTAAGGGACCAGGATTGCTCTGCCAAAGTTAAGCACAGTCGGCTGGGCTGAACTCACATATCAAGCAGCTGCACTACCATGTCAGAGCAAGAGGAAGGATGTGGCTTCACAGTTAGTTTAGGAATACCCCAGCCTGTGCTACTGCCAGAAGGTACAGCCCTGCGCCAGCACCGCCGCTCACCTGACCTCAAGGTCAGGGGACAGCCCTAGATGAGAACCGGTGACAAGCAAGACAGCAGCAACACCAGCGGTTCCTCCTGAAGGTCACACGGCGACAGGGACTGCCCCTTCCAGCCAGCACAGGCCTCACCAGCTCAAGTCAATCATGGAAGCTCTTCTCCACACCCCCACGCTCATCCTGGGAAAAAGACGAGCCTAGCTGCACCTTTCCTGCAAGGCCCCACTACAGACCATCACCAGGGTTCCTCTTTAGCCTTCCCCCTTCCAGGTCAAACAAAGCCACATCACTCTAATTCTCTCCACACACTACAGGACAGCCCCTCATCGACTGTCAGGAGAGGTGCAAAACAAGGCACCACATTTTTGGATGTGGCCTCACAAGCATGACTAAAGGCAAAACCCACTGGTCTGGTCACACTCTTGCTCATGCTGCCCAGCATGGGCCAGTCCTTTCCAGCACAGGAGAGCCTTGCAGCTGGCTCAGGCTCCCTGTCCTGCAGGGTGGCCAAGACCTTTACTACAGGCATCCTCGTCCCCATGGCAGGGTACAGGTGCCAGCCAGCCTCACCTCTCCTGCCCACCCTCACTCCAGGAATCTAGGCCATGCAATAGCCCTAAAACCACGTCACCATTTTCAGCTACTGCCAACTGTGATAGCGAAGGGGAAAGCCCATCAGAAGTGCTTTTACTTTGTCAGCTCAGGAGGGGCCTTGGGCAGCTCCCCATCAGAAGCTTGAAATTGGCCTGTTTTACAATCGCTGCCTCAAAGTAACATGTATTAACTTTGTCCAGTTCAAAGCATTTTGCCCAGGGTTATGTATACAACCTTAACCTCCATAAGAATTTCTGTAGCCTTAGATTTGACTATCAATAGAAGATAAATATAAAGCTTTGAGCCTACGCAAATTCAGTGTTGCAGTTTTGGAATGAGAGGTTCATCTGACAAGAATGTTACAACTATCTTCCCAAAAAATATGAAGTACTCCCCTCAAGCATACATCTCTTGTATTTTTCCATCCGGTAAACCAATTTCCTGTGTTAGAAGGTAGCACAACACAGCTTTAGGGTGTCAGACTTCTCACAACCAAGGCAACTTCTTCTAAACCATTTTGCTAATATGGTTTGAGGAGCTGCTGTCCAGTGCCCGGCAACACCAGGATCAACAAGAAATAAAGAAAGCCATACACAAATTACTCACTCACAGGCAAGACTTAGCATGTACTGCTGCTGTATATGCTGGCATCTAATTTTGGATGTGTGTGTTTGCACCAAAGTTCTCTCAAAAGGTTCCCAAAACCTGGTATGCATTGCAGAGTGAATAACTCTACATGAAGGGTAACTCCACTAAGTTAGTGCCTCCACTACCAGTAAACAACACACATACACACAAATCCAGAGAAAGAGACCATGCCTTTCTCAAATCCCAGAGAATTTAGTCCTTTATTCCCAAATCTCTTTTAACTCACTTAAGAAATACAGCTCTAGGGCGACACTCTAGTTTAGGAACAAATCCTTAGATCTGTGGTCACCACAAGAAGATCTACCTGTTATCAAAATGCATCTGAAAGCAGACTCTGTGAAGATGTCAAGATGTTTCACTATACAAAGCAAGCTCATTGCAGAATAAGAAAAATCACTGCCAATGTTAACTACACGGATTTCAGAGCAGAAGTAGGTGAACACAAACTGTAATGATTTGCGTTATTAATAAAGCAGAAGTAAAGCAGTTGTGCTAGCAGTGGTAAAGCACCTTCCCTACTCTCTCCAGCTGTCAGTCTCAACTATGCATATTTGAAAGCCATCTGGCACAGACCCGGACAGCCGGTTTAAATCATTTCTTGTTTCATACAACCTCAACTCAGTGAGGCTGGTAGACACAGCTCTAATTTAAGTATTGATTTGCACTATGTTCCATGGGCTTTATGAAGTTCTGCACCAGCTTCATTCCCAAGGGAAGAAAAACTGGCAGATCCAAGCAACGTAAAGCAATTTGAAGTGCAATATCAATACTGATAGCAGTAGCACCTGGGTGGAAGTGAAAAAACTCCTGTTCAATATGCATATTAAGATCCTGATCTACTATCTGCTCCATCTAAATAACCAGAAGAGATTCCAAAATACCACCCTTTCTTAAACAGTTTAAGGGCTAACCATACCTGCCACCTTTTCTACCCATTTATTGTTACTATCTACTCAGTCTTCTCTATGTAAAAACATCAGAAAGCAAGTCTGGATGCTCAATAAAAGCAAAATTTCTTTTACTCCACTGTAGTATCAGAAACCACCTAGCCATATAATTCTTGTGTTTAAACCCAAATATACTTTTATGCAACACCGTTAGTTAAAAACTGTCACTCAAACCACTCTCCTATCAACTGTCAAAACAATAACTTCAAGTTCTCCCATGTGAAAAGGTTAATACTCTCCAGGGAATGGTTTCACATGACTACTGCGCAAGGAGGAACATTCCCAACCACCAATCCAAAGATTCATGTTGCTTTCCTCATGTGAGCCTCACTTCTCACCTTGGAGAGACAAGTTTGTGCACAAAGATTGTGTAACAAACCATCTAGTGGTGCACTGAGTAGACTCAAAGTGGAAAAGATGGCACAAAAGAAGGGGGAATTATTGCAGTTAGCCTAAGACAGAAATTAAAGTAGCCATGAGGTCACCTCAGCCAGCCCGTGAAACTTTGCACTCACAGTGACAAGCCAAATAGGCAATTACAAATTATGCTCTCTCTGTCCCCAGCCTCTTGGATTATGCTGATCAACCAGCAGCTTCAGAAGGCCATCATAAGAGTCTGATAAAACTTTGGAATATTAAAATAGCATCAAACATATTAACCAAAGTGACTAACACATCTTTTGATAGCGACTTAAAAGACTCCTATCTCTTGAAACACCTTCCATACAAAACAAAATGTTTTTCAAGCTTTTGGAGAGTCACAATGACCAACTTGTTAGAACACTCTACAGAAGTCTTTAAAAAAAGTGTGCTGTAGCTACAAGACTCCTTTATTGCTAGTGGCCTAAGTTCCTTATTTCAATAAAGGCCATAGCACTATGGTTATTTCTTTCTACAGTGGAAAAACTCCACCAAACACAGCTAGTGACTCTTCCTCCTATCCCCATATGGAGTCACCAGTTGTTTTATTTAAAATCTAGACAGAATCCAAAATACACACCACAAGCAACACATCCTTGTATTTGCAGAGACACAGGGGCAATCCTGAAAGAGCCATGCAGACAAGCCACCAGTCACTGGTCAAATAACAAGTGCAGAAAAAGTTATGCGATTTCTACATAAGGGCACATCTGTAACACTCCACCGAAGAGCACGTGTTTCTTTCACTGGTGTATGTTATGTAAAGGTGATTAAGTTCATCTTTGATTCAAAATCTTAAAATGAATATGAAAGTTTGAGTTTTAATGACGACGTAAGCAGGAAAAGAGCACACCACTATAACCCTTGGGGCGCGTCCCAGAAGTTAGAGAGTTGCTTAAAGCAGAGCGGGCTGAATCATCTTTCCTGCTTTGAGTTGGGGTTTGTTGCTATCAACTGTGCAGAGCATGGTACATCCTGGGCCTCCTCTGTACAGGACCAGACACTGTACACCAAGTGGTGAGAAACCAATAGTGTTGTTTTCCCTGCTGCTACCTTATCTTTCTGTGAATATAAGGGCACAAGTAAGGGTAGCAGATTACAAGTGATAGGCTCCCAGAAGTGTGTTTTAAGAACATGGTGTTTCCTGTGCTCACTGGGAATTAAGGCAACATCCAGCTCATACACAATATTAAGAAAAACAAGACATGCAAACCGCTGAAGTCCACTGTAAATAGGAAGCCATGCAGAATATTACCTAACTCTCATCTACAAAGCAGCATCAGATTATAGCCAGCAAGAAGCCAGGACTACCTACCCCTAGCGCTGAGACTGGTCATGCTGTAAGTGGCAGAACTAGCCAGACCTAACGGCCAGCACCAGTTTATCAAATGTCATCCTCAAAATGGATCTATGCACTCTTTAACTGCACAGTGCAGTTGCAAACAGCAGAAAGGAGGAATATATTCTCTTTCTCAGTCCATTCCCCTTCAAAGGCAATGCAGATGTTATTTGTCTACTTTGTAACAGCAATTGCATATTATCTCTTACTGGACAAAAAAAAAAAAAGTTATATTTATTTTCAAAGCTATTTCTGATTTCTTTTTTAAATGCCTCCTACATTTTCCTTAGATTTCTTCTCCCACAAGACCTTTGAAATACCAATGGAGAAAGCCTCATACCTACTTTGCAATTCACCAAAATTAAACTAATAACACCTCCTGCTGTCATCTGTCAGTTAGAGTAAGATTTATAAGTGGCAGCAGAAATAATTTTCATAACGTTTACTGGAATACCAATAGCTTGAACAGACAGCTCCTTCAAAGATACTGCTCATATCAAGTGAAATCTGTCATGAAAACTAGAAATTAATTTTAATTAACTGTATTTGAAAGCCTAATAATTTAAAAATAAAAGACAAACTGGACAATACCACGTGTCTGTGTAGAAATTACATTCTGTCTGAGTAGCTGCAACTGTTCCAAGATGGGTTAGTCTAATATTTTGCCTGTTGATTTCATTGTACATGTCACCTCCTGGAAATCATCCTTCTCTAATGCTCATTATCATTGCTTACATCTTCTGTGAAACTGCTGAACACATTTTTATTTTTCACATGCATTAAGAGATGTTTGGAGGGCTTCATGAACAAAAAAATCTTACTTTTTATCACTCTGCTGTTCAATTAATGAACATTGTCTTTTCAGCTAACTGAACCTAAGTTAGGAGAACACTAACATTAGGTATTGAAAAGAGGAGGAATCCAATCTTTATAAAGGCAAGCTATTTTGAATAAATTAGTAAATCTTAATGCTTGTGAGAAATACCCATCCTCTACATAAAGTATCATAGGTTCACTTTTTTTTCCAAACCAGCAACAGTATCACCTCATCTTTCCTGCCTCCCTTGTTCTTCAATCTGTTAAACTTTGCAAGAAATAAAAATGTCTTCAGAGAAAATTTAACAGGTTTGAATAAAAAAGCCAAGAAAACCTGCTTGAGACCGTTGCACACACTCTAGAAAACCAGTAGGCAGAGCTAATCCTAGCTTTTTAGACACAATTCTGCAACTCCTAGATTTTATCTAGTTTTTAATTAAAATACTCTATAGAGAAAGATCCTTATCGCCTGAACTGCAACTTTTAACAAGTCTTATTATTATAATTACTTAAGACAAGTAGAGAATACAAATTTAAGACTATTACTGTGATTTTTATTGATCCTTTTGTAATAAAGTAAGCATGCATTTCTACAACAGAAATCTCTTATAGATTCAAGCAGTCTTCCTTATTTCTCAAAACATACTTACTTTTAAATGCCCAGGACTAATCATAGCTGTTCACTATTCTGCATTAAATTTTGCTAACTGAAACCTGACTTCACCTTTAAATAAAATGCAAATCCCTTTTTGCACTAGTATTATTTTCTTTTTAAAAACAGAAAAAAATATATATAAAAATAAAGTGTTCAAACACTGAAAGACATTAGTGAGGTCACATTTCAGTGGTAAAGAATGCCATTAATATTTAGTCTACCTTAATGGAAGAAATTCGAGTTAGAAGATACTTTAGGTTATCTTGTCTACCCTCATGTCAAGGGAGACTTTCTTGCTATGGCATGTTATTGTTTTGCCACATTCATTTTGAACTTGCCAGTTAATAGTAAGTTCCCAGCTCTAAAATCTTAAATGTTGGTGAAGTTAATTCTTCCAAAGCATCTGGTTTTGAGGCGGCTTTAGCAGATCCAGCCTATGTCTCTTCCTTCTTAGTATCATCTCATGATTACCTCCCATTTATCATATTCTTCTTTCCAAATAAATTCAAACAGCTAAAAATAAAGATAATAGAAGTAATTACTAGACCTTTGTGCCTTCGCTACAAGACACTTTCAAGTCTCTGAATTTCTTTTGAAGCTTTCTACAAAACAGTTTAGATGTTTGCAACTTTAACAGCTGACAGAAATTCTCTATATTTTGTGGTCCACAAAAAAGTGACTTTCTAAAAGAGACTCTCCCTTTAGACTACAGTGGATTTCCATTGCAGGATTACCCCCAGATTATTAGCAGAATATGTGTTACACAAATGGAAATCCTTTCCTTGTACCATTATCTGTATGTAATACAACACAATTGTGTAAGAGACCGATACACAGTTTACTCAATGTTAATGCGACAGAAGTCTTGTTTTCTGCTTTAAATTCCCAAAAACATTTGCTTCATATGCAAAAGTAACAGTATGTGTGCTTACAAATAGTACATCCACAATTCCCTTTAAAATTAATTTTGACTTGTATCATTTGAATGATCCACATGGCTTTCCATGCGTTTTTCTTTGAGTGGATAGAAGTAATAATGTTGCAATTTAGCACCGACATAGGAACATTGATTGGGAAAACCTGCAAGTATCTGTACACAACACAGGATTCACATTTCCTTCAGCTAACTCAGCCCGGGTCGGTTACCATAATCATCAGTAGGAGCAGCAATAAACCGAACCACACAATGATGCTCTTCCAGACCGAAAATTTCACATTGAAGTGTATGAGTTTTTTTCCTCACTGAATTCAGTGACCACTTTTTCCACTGACACCAAGAGTTTCCATTCATTATGCCATAAGTATTAAAGCCCTAGTACATTGGAAGCTATTCCTGCCAGAAGAGCCAACAGTTTAAAGATACACAAGTTTACTTCTACTGGAATTCACAATTTGTGGTGTTTGGAAGAAATCCTTGAAAAGTGCCAACAAACAGCTGGAAAAAAAAAATGGCCCTGGCTATAGCTACAGCTACCACCTTCTGAACACACAGTATTATGAACCAGGGAATTGGCAAGTTATCTAACCAGCACCTTTCCAAGTACCAAAACACATTATTTTAACCCAAATTCATTAGGACCGAGGAATGTTTCTAGAGATGCAGCAGCTTTCCTACAGGTGGTAGTTTTCCAAAGGCACGCTCACTTCATTTCCCAGGAAGTCAAGATTGCCAACCACTAATGATGAAGATATTTCACAAGTACAGTGGGCTTGGAACTTGACTTCTAAGAAGGGACATGATTTGAATAATCACCTAGCCAGTCACTTCTCAAGCACTGAGACGAGATACCAGCAAACATTCTCAGAATGTCGGTTTCAGACACAGCATAAGGTACTGTCACCAATTCCTTCTGAACAGACCTTGAGAAGAAAGCCTCAGCAACTGAAGTTATAAATGTACGAATGCCATATACAACAAGTACTTAAGGATTTCTGTAATTTGGACCTTAAAATGACAAGAAAAAAACCCCCGAAATTTTGTTACTGTTGATGTCTCTCGTCATCAGCCCCTATAGTTTAAAAAGTCAAATGTAAAAAAGACTTTTGTGGAGTATGGATCATGCACAGCACTACATAACCGCCTATTACAGCTGAACTACTACACTGCCCCTCGGGCTGCGAACCCTGGGACAGACTCAACCACAGCTCTCCGTTCCTAAACGCTTCCTCGGGCTCAGGCTGAGCCCCTTCCTGCCCCTGGCGAACACCACTCGCACGGACGCTCTAAAGGAAACGCTCCCGGGGACAACAGACCGCTTTTCATGAGATCTTCCTCTCGAAATCATAAGTCCTTCCGACTTCAGCCTTTACCGACTGACCGAGGGGCTCGGCAGGAAGCCAGGGCAGACGGCGGCGCGGACACCCACCCCACTCCTCCCCACTGCGAGCGCTGCCTCCCGCGCTCGGCACCGGCCAGCCATCCCCGGCGGAGGCTCCAGCCCGCTCCCAAACTCACGTGGTGCAACAGCCAAAGGTTACACGCACCGCCGGGACGAGGATGACACCGCCGTTAGAGGCGCTTCCCACCGCGGAGCGGCCCCGCGCGGGGACAGGCTCACCCGCGGCGAAACGCCCGCCAGGGCTTCGCTCTCCCGGCACCCGAAGTAGTGCCGCATCCCTTCCTCCTCCGCGCCGGTCGATGAGCAGCCCGGCTAGGCATCGATAAATCAAACCAGCCCGTCCGCTCCGACGGAAAGCTGCGTACGATTCAGCCGTGGCCAAAAACACCGCCCTGGGGGCGCAGCGGGCGGGCGAGGCCGCGCGGGTGCCGGGCTCCCAGCCCCCGCGGGGCGGCGAAGTGCCCGGGATGTCGGTGTCGTGCTGCCGCAGCGGGCTAATCCCAGCTACTTAACCCGGCGGGCGGCGGGGGCTGAGCACCACCTTAATCCACGACGTGAGCGCGCCCGCCCGCCAGGAGCTTGCAGGGCCGTGGCGTGCCGGCCGTGTCCAGCCGCGGGGTCCCCGACGGTGTGGCGGTGCGCTCCCGCGGCGGCTCAGCCCCGCATCCGCTGCCCTCAAGGTCACGCCGTGCCCCGGCTGCACGGTGGCGGCCAGGTGCACGCTCCGGTTACCTGCGGGGAGAACCGGCGAAAGCCCAGGACCGCGGCCCCCAGCCCCTCCGGCCGCGCCGCCCCCCCGAGCGAGGCCGGCCACGGCTCGCAGCCCCGCGGCGGGAGCGGATCAGCGCTGCACCTG
>VXBC01013087.1:1347881-1375908 GCA_013399945.1 Ploceus nigricollis
GGCGGGTCCGGAGAGGCAGGAGCCAGCGTGTCGCTCGCTGCCGACGGTGGGGATTAGGGAGCTCCGGATCCAGCCTCCCATCAGGCGTGTCCGCCTCCCGGGGAACCCTGGCAGCTACCTCAGGAGAACGGGGAACGTGTGGGGGCCGCAGGTGTTCAGCTCTTCCCAGTCTCCAGCCGAAGGCTCTTTGATTGGAGAAAGAAAAACAAATGGGGTTATCAAGGTTTGAGCCCGAGTGAGCTGTCCGGGGAGACGCTGGAAGTGAATAACAGGATTGGGAATAACACTGGAAATGAAAACCCTGATTTCAGTTCTCTTCCAATGCAGTAGACCTCCCACCGCCCCCTCCCCCCAACGAAAAATACCCATCCATAAACTATGTCATTCTATAACCTATTTGCGTGGGGTTTTGAGTTGTGTTTTGACATTCCCCACTCTCCTCTCTTGGACATCTCGCTCGAGTGACTGGCCAGCTGCATCCCAGGCTGTCAGGTTCTTTGAGCCTGCCATAAATACCCTGTTTCACCTTCGTTATCGTTCAAATCCTAGTGCTGCAAAGGAAATGAATGGAGAAGCTTATGCAGCTCTACAGTCGCAGACCCGAGATGATGCAGAGCCTAGAGAGTTAAAGCAACAGGATGAAGTCAGCACAAAGCAGCCCACAAGGACTGGCAAATAAATAAATCATCCTAACTACGCTATTATTATGGCTTGCCTGAGGTTCATTGTCTCTTTCTCTTTTACCTGAATGTCTGTTGCATTTTTCTCCTTGCTCAAGAGAAGCAATCAAAAGGGACAGTGAGCAGTAAATGGCTCCTGCCCCTTTTGAATGTTGCTAAAAATACTACCTTACCTCTCCATATCTAGAGGTCAATTGAAAAATCAAAATAATGAGGTAAGCAATCCTGCAGACTGTTCTGTTGAGGAGATTTCTTGCATTTCTTCCCAGAAGGAGAATATAAAACTATCTGAACATATATAAAACAAATTCTCTTGCATTCTATTTGCAGTTCAGCATCCTCCTCTGCACTTAAGGCTGTAGCTCAGTGAGGCTTCCTTCCCCAGGCACTTGGAAATTACATTTCTCAATACAGCTTTATAAGACTGGCAGATGTGTTCTGCACAGTTCTGTCATATCTCCTGGCTCTCGGGCAGATAAAATTAGCTTTGGTACAGCTAAGAAGGAGATGATGTGTTTAAAACACTGCAGTTTGGGTACGTGTCTGTACCTGCTTCCGTTTGTCTTGAGGGAAGGTAGGTAGGTTGTGCTTCAGTACTTTTTCTATGAAATGGGAATAATGTCCTATTTTCTTCACAGGAAGGAAGCAAAGGTGGGAGGGGTACATATCATCATTATCTTTTATGCTAGAATTCTCTAAGTGGATACATTTTTCAAGGCACACAATAGTCACTTAATGTTCCTCTTCATTGATACACAGGGATAGCATAAAAATATGCAACACATCGACTGAAAATAAGGAGAAATTTCTTATATCTCCACAGAATATTCTCCCTGAGGATTTAAAAATTTTCCAAATTAATCCTCAGTATCCAACATGCTTCACAATTTTTTAAATTTTATTTTCTTTTTTGTGAAATAGAGGTGCTCCTGCTGTTTCTAAAGATTAGGACATATAATTGACTAACAGAAAACATTCTCTATAAAGTAGGTCATCAACAGTATAAAGCAAGCAAAACCAAGATGCTTTGAGATCTTTCAGATTTCCAGAGATCTTTCATTTAACTTTTGAAGAAACAGTACCATTTCAGGAAAATTCAGAGTGGTTTGCAGACCATTTGGAAAGGCCAGATTTGATGAATCAGTGCCAGTACTTCAGCTCGTTCCATGACCAACATGCTAACAACACAAGCATCAAACATTTTAATAGACACAGGAAATGTGTCACAGCAAATATAAGTAGATTGCCTATATCTAATCTACTTACTATGAGACTTTTAACATAAGAGTAAGAATTAGAGTATTTGGATCATTACAATATTTGGTCAAAAATTGTTAAGGTGACCAAGATCTAAATGCCCATCTCACCATCCTGTATTAACTAGGGGACTTTTGGCAAAATATCATTATGGGCTTGATCTGAGAAGAGAGAAAACAGGCTTTTCATAGTTTGTGTATAGATCTTAACTTTATTGAAACTATTTTCTTGACTGCTGATCCTGTTCAAATCAGTCAGTTTATTAGATTGGATGGAAGTGGAGAGCACAGACACAGCATGAGAAATTAGGGGAATATTTGTGTGAGCAAGGATATATGAGTGTCTTAAGCTTCCACGGGTTTTGCAGAACCAAATGTTTCTGTACCAGGTACACGTCTCCCAGTTGACATTCTTAGTTCAGTACTACTGTTTGACGAATCTCTTCAGTCCACCATAAGAAGATTCCTGTTTTCCATGCTCCTGGCTGATGCCCTGAGCTAATTCCTAACAGGTCCTGGAGGCTATATCTTGTGATTGTTCGGGCACTCTAAAAGATCGATCTGTTGCCTAAAGCACTAAACAACCACCTAGATAGGCAAACAATAGACCACTCACTCATCTTTAGATGGCACAATGACCAAATTGCTCTATCATTCACCCATGCAGCCTAGCAATGACCTTGTGTAACAAAACAGTATTTCCATTTCATCCTGAAATCCTCCACCCCACCCTTAGGAAAGAGGCCTATCTGTAAACATTTGCATTTTTATCAGCTCAAAATTCTTCCTCTTGACTGTTCAGGAACTCAGGATTTGTGCATAATGTGCTTCCCTTCGAGAATGCATATGATAATTTCAAGTAGTTGATTTTATTTTCTCTATTCAATTTCCCTCTCAACAATTTTAGATCTTTTGGTTTTTTGGGTTTTTTTTTTCATTCAGTTTTATGTTTTACTGTGATACTACAGGATCATGAGGGTGAAAGATTAAAAGAATAAACAAAAAAATGCAAGGAGTAACAGTTATTACACAAATCGGTTTTCATGTATATTGTATCTTAAATATATCAGAAAAAGATACACTGGACTTAATACGTTAACTGTTTCTTCTTTACCTGTTCTTTTCAAGCACCTCTGCAGCTCAGCAACATTACAGTCCCAAAGCAGATGAAAGAGTGGAAAGGTATTTCCTGAGCAAGAGCAGGATGTCTACATGCAAATTAAAAAAAAAAAAGCAACCAAAACCAACAAAAAAACCCAAACAAACAAAAAAAACACACACACACAAAAAACCCCAAAAACCAAAAAACAAAGCAACAAAGCATAAATCCTGGAATTGATGGAGAATTTGATCAGTTAAAGGAATTCGAGCAGGCATGAGAGAGAAGGGGACAGTAGAGCTACAAAGAGCAGGAAAAAAAAAAACCAAAACACTCGTGAAGACTTTCATGATAAGACATAAATCATTAGAACCAAGTATGGATGGTGATGACATAGTATGACCATGGCTGCCTCTATGTGAGAGTGAGAAATGACTGGTGAATGGATGTATGCTATCACTCAGTAAATGACTACTAAAAATGCATCCAGTGAGCATCCAGCTACCTCCATAGAAGTGTCTTTTCCTATGTAGTACTTCCCCAGTTTGGAGTTGATACTTTCTCCCCCCATGGCAAATTCATTCTTGAATTCCTAAAGGATGGCCAAAGTTTCAAGCAAGGCTGTCCTTGCAGAAACTCGAAGCAGTTTTGTCCAGTTGTCTAGAAGGGTTTGTTAAAAATAAGTTACTGTTTTCATTTCCCAGGAACTGCTTTTAGGCATCAACTCACAGTACCTGTCCTTGGTATGGACAAACATTGCTCTTGCAGGTCACCTATCACCCCAAGACTCAACATGATAGGAGTGTCCATTATACTTACCAAACTACAAAAGTCCTTCTGGGGGTTTGTGGTATGTATGTAATTATGAGTTATGGATTGAAATAAAAATGTTAGCTCATTAGGTTGATGATACTGTGGGTGCTTTTAGATATGATGCTTTTTAAGCTTTCTAACTCCTCTGATGAAGCGGTGGCCTTATCTTTGAGAGCCTTTTTTTCAGCTGATGATAGTTTGTGAGGCTTCATTGATTTCACTCATTTTTGTGACCTATTCCAGTTCATGCTGACTGAATATCTTGTTTGTAAATTGTAAAGTTGTGTTCCTCTCCTCTGTGATCAAGTAACAAGGGACTTAATCTTTTCCTCCTCTCCCCAAGATAAGAAGCAAAAGGAGTAACCAAACTATCTCTTTCTCATCAACATCACTGACCAGTCTGAGTCACACTCCTGACTCACAAAAATTTGTCTTGCAAAGAATAAATGTAGACCCTCCCTGATCTCATCAGTGCTGGGTAATTTTCTTAAGGAAAAAAAAAAAAGATCTCTTAGCAATGCTAGTTCTAAGTCCTTTGGATAAGAAAATAGTTAATTTTAGGTTCCTTCAGCAAACATTAGCATTTCTACCCCTTGGCAATTTTTCAAGATGGGTTTGAAGCATTTAAGAGTCATTAGAGGTAACAGTTCCCATTCTGCATTTCTTTCAGAAAAGATGCACAACCTTATTTGTACTACCTTAGTCAAGAATTAATAATTCAAATAATAAGTGACTACCAGAACATAGACAAAAAAAATTATTTGTTTACTTTGTTGATCACATACAGCTCTAAATCATCTTGTCTGGTTTCAAGATACTAAGGAAATCATCCCACCTACCAAAAATTGCTTTTGAAGAATATTACTAATGACCTACTTCACATGCATTTTTTAATAGTTTAAACATCTGGGCTCAGCCTTGCAAGACTTATTCAGGAATAATCTTTTGCAGATTACAAATACAGATTTGAAGATTATCAAGGTCAATATTTGGATATCTATGAAAAGATGTAGATATAAAGTATCTAGTATGAAAGCTTCAAAACAAATCACTCTCCACAGTAGTTAAAATTATAGCAAAAGTGTTTAAAAATGTTTATATTTGTGTATATATAAAAACAAGTATGCTTATATTGTTTAAATGGAGGCTATGGGCAGTCAAAAGAAGAAAGTCTTGCCTTGAGTGTTTCTATTGTCAGGTAATAATAGAATCATATATATTAAGGTAATTAGAAACAAACTTTTAAAAATAATTCAAAATGTTGCTTGTCAACTCATAAAAATGAGGAAAATTAACTGAGTTCTTGTAATGCAAATTATATTTCTATTATGTACTAGTAGAAAAGATCAATAGGGTTTTTCTCTAAGTTCACTTTTGTCAGTAGGATAACATGGCAGCCTTGTCTTGAGCTAGTGGAGCTTGAATACACCATATTATGGGTGCTTCTAGTAACAGTACTGCTGTGGTTTATTTTCAGGCTACATGTTAGGCAGAAGTAAGGGCAGTTTGTTTTACAAGAGAAGTGGATTAAAAGATAGAAAAATATTTTGTTCGTGACAGACTGGATTTTGTGAGAGCTGCACATGCTTAGTAACTACTAAAACTGATGTCTATTTTAGTAAAAATATACTGGATTACTAAAAGGTATTTTAAAATAAATATATGTAAAAGGCTTTTAGATCTATTCAATATTAGATCTACAGTAAAACCTAAATTTGTTTATTTATTGTGCTTCACTCAGCTTGATCTTAAAAACAACCAGGCCATTTCACTGTTCAACAACTTCTCTGTGCCTTTCACGTTCAAGCCCCCAAGCCCTGGCAGTGCCTTTTTTATGAAGGCTTCACTCAGAATGGTCCACCAGGACAGCAGAAAGGGCCCATGGCTGCTCTGTGAAACTAGTTAGAAGTAATTGTATGAGATGTCCTTGACAGCATAAGTAGTGGCCTTTAAAAACATTGCAAGACCAGCTGGCCCTAGGAAGAAAATGACTGTGGGCCCATTAACAGATGTGGTTCATGGAGTTTCTTAAGAATAAGGTACGAGTTGCAGGGTTGAAGTGCCAGAACTATCACAACCTGTTTTGAAAATGTCAAAAGCTTTGATCTTTGTAAACTCTATGTGTTTATCTGCCTCCCACCTTTATGTGGTTCTGATGAAGTTCATGATGCTCTGTCAAATTACAGGTGAATGTAAGCATTTGGAAAAGGCTCAAGAATCCCTCTCAAAGATGGTATGCATAAATAAGTATAAAAACATACATATACATATACATATACATATACATATACATATACATATACATATACATATACATATACATATACGAGATCTTGCTTTAGAAGGAAACTAATTTAAAAAGATGTCCAGCTAAAACTCTAGAATGTTACCATAATTAGCAAAATAAAAATTATAAGACAACAGTAAAATGACCATCAATTCTGTCAGTATTAGAAAATCCACCTTGCTACCTAAGCCAAAATTGTTCCTTTCCTTATTACTGTTTCTTTCCCCATGCATATATCCCTATCCATTTGAGTTTTGCTGTGAAGACAAGCAAAAATAACCATTTTAGAAAAAGAGTTAAGAGATCTGATGGTTTTAGATGGGAATACAAAATATTATTGGGTTTTGTTTGTTTGTTTATTTTTTGCTTTATTTGTTTGTTTTAAAAAGGAACCAGACCTCTTATGGTAAACCATGGAAGTTAACCACAAGAAATGAAATCAGCAAGAGTTAATTAAGACCTCTGTAGCCAGAATAAAGATAGTGTTGTACAGATAAGGTTTGTTTGGCTTTTTTCCCCTTTCCTCTGATCTATTCCTCTTTTCTAAATTAGATAAAAAACTCCAAGAAACATTAAATTGGCAGGCAAGTAAAGCTAAGATAAAGTGCCTCTCTTAAACCCATAATGCCAGGAAATTCAGAGATGTAGCTATAACAATACTCTTACCCCATATTGCAGTACTTTTAGAGTGTGGAGTCTCTCATAGTTGACTGAGATAGATAAAAATCACATAATTTTTTGCCTCCCCTCAAAAATTTTTGTTTTGAGGTTGAGGAATGGAGTTTTTCAATACTTTACTACAACATTTCTCTTTTCCCCTGTGATGTGTTCTGCACATTGGGATGTAGTCTTATAATATTTTTGGGTTTATGGTTGACAAAAGTAAATACAGGTATATGAGAAAAATATAAAAATAAATAAATATAATTAAATAAATAAAAATCAATTAAAATAATATAAATATCATACTTGCATTAGATCGCGTTTTTTTATTGTCATTCTGTTGCAAGCTCCAAACAGAACAGGTATGTAGATTACTTGAACTTGTGCATGCCTTTGCAGGTTTAGGACATAAACTGCCTAAAGGAACTCACAAAATTATATTACTTGTGTTGTGTCAGAGAGTTTCTGTATCTCTCAGTATAGACATTATTTCCATATGCAATATTTAAAAGTAATTTCCAAAACTGCAACCTGTCCTTTGAAAATTTAAAGAAGTGTACTCATATGTCATCCTTACGAGAAAAATGAATGTTTGTTGGGGTTTTTCTCTTAATATATTTCAACTTTATTGCAGGCCTGAAATACATCAAAGAAGCGTGGTGATCTGAAGCCTCATAGTGTGTGTCATTTTCATCAGGGTTACAAGGATCAGCAAGTGTTTTTAAAAATAGAAATCACCAGGCAACTTATTTTGTTGTTCAGCTTTCCCACTTTTTACCTATGGCCCACTGGGTGGAAAGGATGAACAACTTTTCTGAGTGCTCACCTCTTTAATGAAGTGGTAGGAAATTAAATAATGAAATCCTGGTTCCACACACTCTTACTCAGCTAGCACTTTGAATATGTTGACCTATTGGAGTATAAAGATTTAGAAAGACATTTATTAATTTTTAAGAGTAAGGGAAAATTAGAGAGGTAATGGTTCTCAAGCAGCTCCTGAGTAATTTTATCTTAGATATTCATTAGTGGACTGGTGAAATCCAGCCATCTCCTATTTTTCAGGGCAGCCTTTAGAGGAACTTTATCAGTCTACAGGAATTAAAAACTAACTGAACAAAAAGTACAAATAATGAATCATATAAAATGCATTCACCTGTGTTCCAATTACTTTAGTTTGTATTTTGAACCGTCAGTGAAATAAGAGGTGTGACACATCCAAATGTATCTAAATTACATATCAAAAATAATTTATTAGTGTTTAAGACAAATATTTCATTTGTGTACCATAATCTGTATGGTATGGCATGTTTCCACTTGGCTTTAGTGACACAAGTTTTGGGGTATTATTATGATGAGGATGACGACGATTTGTTTTTAAACATGACTCATGGGGTTTCTTCTGCACGCTGGTTATATAATGCTTCTTTCTTCATGATAGTGACTATCTGTTTTCTACTTTTGGCTTGCTTTTCTATTGTTATTTCTAAATTGTGTAGATTTAGCTGATGACTGGAGGATCTGTTTAATTAATCCAATAATTACAGAATAGTTGTCATATTTGCAGTATATTAAATGTCTTAGGAGAAATAATTTTTAATATTTGGTGCTTTCATTTTATTATTTTACAGTGTTCTTATACTATGATATCTGTTATGCATAAATCAGATTACAAAGCAAAAAAAAAAAAATTAAAAATATAATCAGATGTCCCTGATGAAGGAGGAGCTTTATGTTGTCAAAATCAAATGCTCAAAGGAGTAAAAGTTGATATTTGTGAAAATTGTGGAAGACATATCAAAGTTTAATGAGAATTGACATGAGCTGAAATAATGTTTGTGTACATTGGTAAGAAAATATGCTTACTTTTTAGTGTGGTTAAAAAGGCAAGAGCCTTCTAACGGATTCTCAGTGAAAGAGCTTTTAAAAAAGCAAATTCTCTAAATGCCAGATAGTGCCAATTTAGGTGGTAAATAAATAAAGCAATATTCACCAGAATGAGCATGGCAGAATAAAGCTTCTTACAGTCCAAATAAATGCTGGGAGAAAAATATCCACATTTTATTATTTTCTCCTCTGATATTTGCTTTCTTCATAGTTAATATTTATCCTAACAATGGATTTAATATTGCTTTGACAAAGAGAAGATATAATGAAAGGAAATATGCATCAACCATTAATATCAGATCGTTCTCTAATTTACAACATTCAAATGTCCTTAATAAAGTTTACAATCCTAATTTTTAAAGATAAAATTTAATCTACAAAGGGATATTAGCTATTTTATTACACTTTGTTTCATATATTGTTCACTCATTAAATTTAATTTTACAAGTTAATAATGGTGTTGTATTTTTATTAATATAGTTTGATATAATTGCTACTCCCTATTTAATGATAGTATAACTTTGCAATTAAACAATTTGCTTTACCCACAAAAGGTTTCTGTGATATGGTCTTTTTTAGTCCACTGAATTGCTCCCAGTTTCTTGGTGAAACTATTTGCTTTTTCCATCACACTCTCTTATCCTTTTATTTAATGCCCACTTACGTGTTCTCCTGAACTTTGGATGTTTGATGACAGGTTTGCAAGGTTCAAAACATTTGATTTGTTGGGCATTGCCCTTTGGAAATGGAAAACACATAAGAAAAAATAATGTCTCTGAAGACTTGAATCAACTATAAGTTGTCTCTCAAAGCCCATATAAACATATGAGGGCTGTGCCTCTGCAGGACAATGATGAGATACTTTATGGGACAATAATTCAAGTTTCTGTTTTTGATGATAGATGGTTGTCTTCCTTTAATTGTACCTCTCTAATAAAATAAGTTATGTGGTCTTTTACTACTCAGTGTTGTAATCTCTCTCTACTAACCTACACAGTCATCCAAGTGTCCTGTCTGTGGTGCAATCATCAAATCTGTAATCAGCACCACTTGTATAATGGTTTGGAGTGCTGTGTCACATCAGCATCACAGCCTATCTGACAGAGACCACTGCATACTTCTGAGGTTTTTCAGAGGCAGTCTCCTTGTGTGCTGTCAGAGCTGCTTTGTCCATGAAAAACCTTTTTCTACCCTAGCAGCTTGAAAATCTTCAGAGTATTCCCCTTAGGAGAGGGGGCTTGTACAGTGTGATGATAATGTCCATTGGCTCCTCTTCAGAAAAAAACCCAACAAACACCATTGTGTAGGTAACATTGCACTGAAGAGCTTTCAGGGAATTCATTACTAAAAATTATCCGCCAGATTGTTTATGCTATAGGGAAACAAATGCTAGGGAAAGAATAAGGCAAGAACTGACAAAGCATAAAAATCTAAATCTTGAAAGTGTAAATCCCGTGTCTACCAGAGCTATATGAGGGTAACAAATCACCCTTAGCTCTGTTTCACCTTTACCTCTCCTGAAAACATTCTCTGCTAAAGTTGAGAAGGAAAACTCACCTGTATGTCTATCTGACCATAACATTTGGTTATTTATAAATTCATTGCTATTTTACTTGTACCTGTTCATATTCGTAGTTCTTCAGTAGCCAACAAGCAGTAACCAGAACACATACATGTCAGCACAGTTTACCTACTCCATCTTGAATTGTTTGCTAGTGGCTAGGATGGGCTCTTAACTTAGTTTTTCTGCCTTTTGGCCAGTTTTTACATCAAATGCTGCATATTACATCCAAATTTTGATAATGTAAGGCACTACTTTAGGCAAATTGCCTCTGTGGGTAAGGAAGAAACATTTTTTTATTTTCTAGGGCAATTAATTAGGCATCTACAATGTCACTCCCACACTTAAATTAATCTCCATATGTTCAGTTATCATGGGGGAAAGAAAAGAAAGAGGAAACTGAAATGAAAACTCATAGCCACAATTTGCAATGTATTTTTTCAGACACCTAAATTTCTGTCAGCTTGCTGGGAAACCACAACCTCTTTATTACATGCTTAGCTAACCAGCACATATCATAATTTCTACACAAACAATGGCTCTGTCACTTTTCATCATATATTTAAAATAGAGGGGGGAAGAAAAGAAGTATCGCTGATGAGATTTTTGTAGTTTTATTCCATGCAGTTTAGGATAGTTACTATTTACCTGTGAGATACTACTTTTGATTTAAGTGCATCGCAAGTTATTTGTCTTGTGATATATTGTCTTTGGTTCATTTAACTTCTTGTTTCATTTTCTTGCTAATTTGGAAAACAAAATCCACACTTGCTTGGTAATTTTTCTGAATCACCATAGTTCTAATAGGTCTTGTTGGGGATCCTTTTAGACTTTTTAAATTAAATGTCTTGTGTGGTAGGTGGACTCAGGAGAAAAGAGAAATACGGAAAGGACATCCGAACTAGTGAAACACTTTAACACAGGAAATGTTAAGAACTTGCAATTAGTGAAATGTAGCAATTTTAACCTGTATTTATGTATCCTTGGCCTGATACCTTTGTTTTCTTTATGCAACATTCCTGTGTTTTAAGGCATTAAAAGTGTTGCCACCCTTGCCCACAGTGTTTCAGTTGCACTCAGTCGGGCTGATCAGTAGGTATGAGGGGACAGGGCTTAATGTTGCGTGGGGTCAGGATGGGATGGGGTTACTTTTCCCCATGGCAGCTCCCTTGGTGCCGTGGTGCCTCTTGACGCTGAAAAAGGTGTTGATAACACACAGGTGTTTTGATACTGCTGAGTGGTGATGGCACAGCACCAAGGCTGTCTCTCCAGCATTGTCCCCTCACCAGCAGGCTGAGAAGGGGCCAGTTCTTGGGAGGGGACACAGCCAGGACAGGTGACCAAAGCTGACCAAAGGGATATTCCATAACATGTGGGTGGCATCTGCTCAGCAATGAAAGCTAAGAAAAAGGGGATGGAGGCATTTGTTATGAGGTTTGGTCTTTTGGAGGAACCACTTATACTTCCCAGAAAGTGACTGGACATCTCCTGCTGATGGGAAGTAGAGAAGAAATATTTTCTTTTCCCCCACTTCTGTTCATGACCTTTACTTTTTCTTTATCCACCCTGAGATTAGCTCAGTTGTTTAGGGCATGGTGCTAATAACATTAAGGTTGTTGATTTGATCCCTGTATGGACCATTAACTTAAAAGTTGGACTCAATTATCCTTTTGGAACCCTTCCAACTCAGAATATTCTGTGATAAACTGCCTTTTCCTGACCTGTGAGTTTTTTCCTGCTTAATTTGTTTTATCCTCACCCTGCCTTGCTGAGAAAAGGGAATGATAGAGTGACTTGGTGGGCACCAGTCATCCAGCTGGGATCAACCCACCACAACCAAACAGGCATAAATCTTGCCCGGCTAGCCAGTCACAAACTCAGCCCTCCTTCTAGGCTGGTGCCCATGCATCCTTAGGATGCTTACTGTACAGGTTTGGCTGTGATAGGGAGTTTTCGTCTCCCCGCTTTTGGAAAGGAGCATGAAAAACAAATCCTAACCATCTATAGAGGCAGCTGAACCATGCTGCTGCTATCATTCTTTTCTCTACAGCACTTCAGTGCACAGCAGGTACTTGAAACCCATAGTTTCAAGTACCCCATATGAACCCCATACAAACTTGTTGACCTGGATTTTATAGTTTCAGTAAACAGAACCACATTAAGGAGGAAAGAGTCCAAGGCTTTATGTAAAGTTCTGCTTGATATGCCTTATCTGTGACAGGAAAGTTCTGTGACTTTCCCGTCTTTCAGGTTTCATTTTCAATTTCTGCATTTCCTTAGGTCTTGTGATCTTATTTCTTATTTGGTTTAATGTTTTCTTCAAGCTACTATCTGCCTTCTTGCATTTTTATTTCCAGCTGAGTAATTTACCAGGCATGGCAATAGACCATTAGGACAGAGAAGATTGTTTAGTTGTAGCCACACCCGTGCTTTTTTTTTTTTTTTCCATTTGTAGAGATGGAAGAAGGATGTTGAAATTCAATCAAAAAGCAGCCCCTTCTCCTTCTCCTTCTCCTCCTCCTTCTCCTTCTCCTTCTCTTTCTCCTTCTCCTTCTTTCTCCTTCTCTTCCATCTTTCTCCCTTCTTTCTCCTNTTCTCCTTCTCCTTCTCCTTCTCCTTCTCCTTCTTTCTCCTTCTCTTCCATCTTTCTCCCTTCTTTCTCCTTTCTTTCTCCCTTCTTTCTCCCTTCTTTCTCCTTTCTCCTTTCTCCTTTCTTCTTTCTTCTTTTCTTCTTTCTTTCTTCTTTCTTTCTTCTTTCTTCTTCTTCTCCTCCTATCTATCTTTCTCCCTTTTGTCCCACCCTTTCTCCCTTCCTCTCTTTTTCTTTTTCTTCTCTTCTACCCTATCTGTGGAACCACTAAGGAATTCAGTAAGATTTCTGAACTGATTGTAACTATATAACTAGATGCTAATAGAATTGTTCTTCTGTGTAAGGGCAAATAAAAGAGACATTGAGTGAGAAAATTTCCATGGAAACAATATTTCAGTAGCAATGAAAAATATTTCTCACCACAATGTGCTAAAAATAACTTCACAAATAACTTCATAAAATTGGACTTTTTTTATTGATAGCATGGCAGGAAAAACCATAGTACTTTTCAGCTGGAGGATAATATGCCTCATTCTGAGTTCTGCATCACTAATTCTTTAATAGGATAACTGTGCATTTCCCAACCTACTTTTTAAAGCCTATTCTGATGTTAGTTATTCCTATTCATCTAGACAGAGGGATTACAAAGCAAAGCGGGCTACAACGTGTTCTTGGTTGCTTGCCACTTCCCAAATTCTGCATTGTGGTTATTTCATAGCAATCTTAAGATCAATTTTCCTGGGAAAGAGCAAGCAGCTTGTATCTGCACATTCTTCACTATTGCAAGGAAGCTATGTCTTCTTTTACCCTACTTACAATTTTTATGGAAAGGTTGATTGACAGTTCCTCTACAAGGTACAATAGAGCAGTTAAATTGGATAAGCTGTCCTTTGTGAGAACTCTCACTGTACCATATATTTTGCTTCTTCTATCATTGGGCTTATGAAATTCCCTTTGGGATCTCAGTTTTATGTTCGTATCTCCAATAGTCATGTACATCTTTGGTTTTTGGTTTCTTTTACTTCTGCATTTAATTTTCAAGTACAAATATAAAAGCATATATCTGTGATGATTTGTGTCACTAATACTGCAAGTTGTACACAACAGGGTTGCAGACTGCAACTGTGTTTTTTCTGTAAGGGTTGTATGGTTGTACTTGTTTTCCCTTGGTGCTTCATTATTTCAGTGAAGTAAAATTTCAGTGGAATTATCTGTATGGTTGGTTTGTGTAGCTAACTGAAACATTGTAGTCACAGAGGAATGAGTTAGTTTCTATGGAATAAAGTAGAACTGTAAAGACTACTTGGTCAACTGATTTGTGCAGCAGGGCTTTGTGATCATCTGATGGGTCCTCTCTGACAAACAGACCAAAAGGCTTAGAACAGAAGGAGCTAAAGTAAATACAAACACCTTTTCAATTTTTTTTTGTCAGCCTATTTAAGCAGAATTTTCTGCTAGAGCAGTTTGAAGGAAGAGAAAATGTTCCTGTCTTGTTGCTAACTGCTGGGTCTTCAGGGCTTTTGGGATATATGGGCTTAGAAGTCCTGTATGTAGGCCTGCTACTTATATAGCAATCTTTGGCTATGTTTGTTTTCTCCTTTGAGCAGGTGAAATTGTGAGCTTGTAAGGGTCATGCAGAAGGGCAATTGCCCATAATTTTTTTTTTTTCCTGAGAAATGTGTATTTAAGATATTAGTGGTAGTTGGAACTGGATCTTATGTAGACATATCGGAGTTTTGGCTCTTAGAGGAAATGTTATAATTGATCTGTGTTCTTAACTGGGAAAGTAGCACTTAGATTCCACCCAGGTGGTGGAAGTCTCAAAATGGGAGTCACTAACTGCATCTCCTCAGTTACATGAGAGTGTCTACAACTGGGCATTTCATTGGGAGCTATAGTGGGAAATGATACAGACTACGCTCTTTTGGTATGTTCTCTGCCAAAGACCTGCTCCTCTGTGGTTATTTGTGAGACACTCCCAAGAAGAAGTAAGTTAATAGCTGAAGTGCTTTAAGAAATGACCTGCAGAAAATTAGGGAAACTATCACAATTGAAATATATAAATACTTAAGCACAAACAAAGCCTTTAGGAAGTTAGGGTTAATAGACCAAGACTACATAGTCTTCTCCAGTCATATGATGGTAAAACAAGTTTAATGTTCTTTTGAACATGAAATTATGGGAAAAAATAGTTTGAGATGTAAGATGGGACATGCAATAATGAAATAATGATAACTTTTTAATATTATCATCAATAATATTATATTTATTATATAAAAATTATTCTAAAGATCAATGAATTTTTCTTCTACATTTTGTCCACCTATGTTGTAACACTTACTTTTAGATCAGAGCAACTGAAAGGTGAATATCTGTGACGTATTTGTGTACTGGTGGGAAAGAAAAGACCTAAAATTTCTATCCTGAAGAAGAAATTGAGACAAACTCTGAAATGAAAGTTCGACTGAAATAATAGATTGGAGGGCTAGTACACACTCTTATTTACAACTTTCAGATGGAATGAACACAAGAGCTGAGATCATTGAAAAGGGCAAATAGTGAGGTGAAAAGAAAATTAAACCAGTTTTAAATGGAATTTTTAGGTTAGGTAAGGACAGCCTGAAACCTTGTTAGCCATACTGCACAGGGCTTCATGGCTGACAAAATAGATAGGGTCAGGACTCATCCATCTTGTCAGTCTGAATGCCTTTAGTCTACTAATGGCCTTTTCTGGAAGAGTCAATTCTTTTTAAAAATAGTCTTAGTATGCAGATTGGTTTGGTGCATATATGTTCTAATTAGGTATGTATGCATTGATTAAATGACTTTAATTTCTTAGTGCTTTGAAGTTTCGTGGCAATCTCATTGGTGATCATGCTTAAAAACACTTGCTTTGAGTAGACCGTCTTCTCTGCACAGTGGATGAAAAAATACTGTGATCTTCAGCACTTGCAGTCAGAACTCCTTTTAAACAGATTTTGGAATGTCAGATTGAACATACCCTCCTGCCTGTGATCCAAAGCAGTCACCCATGTGAAAGGTTTTCAGCCTCTATTTGTTTGTGCTCTTGGCTCCACTGACAGTGTAGGTTTTGCACAGTTGATTTAAGCTGACTGTCAATAAGCAGTTTGCTACTGTTAAAGACACTGATATCAACTTAAGCAGAATATGTAGATCATAACTTGGAAACTTTCAATTTAAGAAACTGTTACATGACAGTTACCTTATACGACATATTAAATAGTAGGTAGCATAACAGACTTGAAATGGGCTTGTAGTAATGAGCATCTTATGCAATAATTATCTTAACTAGATCCCTTTCTTTGTGTTACCTGAGCCTCGATCCAGAAAAGCATATATTTATGTGTGTCTTCACTGATTGTTCATTTGACCCCACTGGTGACCTCCAGCCAAGATCTAGTAGCCATTTACGTTGCATCTAGTAGCCATTTCCTAAGGTTTACTCTAGCGGAGTCTAGCTTCATTCTCTAAGATGTGAATGTCCTTCCCAGGGGCTAACCTTGTTCCTGTGGAGTTTGGAAATGCTGAAGTGCTATTTATGGGCTGCAAAAGCAGGTACTTAATTCCAAAATATGGAAATTCAAACTTGCCATTGCCTGTCACCTGTGTTGCCTGTTCTTACCAGCAGAATTCTGCAAGTAGGAGTAGGTCTGACCTGAGTGTGCTCAGAGATACTGACAAACTCACAGAAATGAAAGGGTCACTGGAATATGTAAATTAGGAATTGGCTCCCAAATCATCTAACCCACTGCATGTATTCAGAGAATGTGACTGAAGAAAACCTGCTCTAAACCCCAACTGTGATGATGAGTCTCCTTTAACTGCTAACCTGATGGTTAAACCTCTCACCTGTTAGATAGGGCACACGACTCTGGTTTCCTTTTTTAGGAGATTTCAACCTTCTTCTTCCTGTTGAAATATCAACCCCTGAGATATTTGGTATTTGGTTCTTGTAGCCTCTTCTGATGAAAAATAAGAAAGAAAAGTAATTCTGTGGAAACACAGTGTTCCTCTAGGGGAGACCACATCCAGGGTGCCAGCAGCACTGATGGGTGTCTGAACATATGTTGTAACTCTCCTCTCAGGCTGATAAGGAGGGCTCTTTCGACTTGGGCTGCTTCAAATTCATCCATTCTTCTCATAAAGGAAATGAGACTTTCTTTGTCCTGTGTTTCCCAGAAGTGGCTTTCTTCTGTTCTTGCAATGACAAGAGGATTTAAAATTTTTTTTCAAGTATTATGGAATGTTACTATTATTTGGGATAGGTTGGTTGTTTTCCTTGTGTTTATATAAATAACGATCAGTGTTTCATTCAAAGCCAAAATGAAACAGAAGACAGTCCGATCTAAATAAAAGGATTGCAGGCACTATTAACTCTCCTCCAATGTGGTAGCAGATGTTGCTTGAGGGAGGTGGGTCAAACACTGCCAGAGATCTAGCTCTCCTCAGCACAGGGAAATGCTGCAAACTGGTCCCAGTGCTGCTAACAATGGTTTTGGTCCTCAGGTGCTGGCAGCATTTAGAGCCTTGGGGTAAACAAAGCTGCCAGCATTTTCAACACTGTTATCTACTTAGAGCAGACCTAATCAACACTGCTTGAAATGCTAAAGAGCTTCTGTGCTCTGTACTATAGCTCCCAGCTTTACTGAGACAAATCAGTCAAGACTTTGGGTTCTGACATGGTTTAGAGCCTTTACAGCTTACAGAGTGTAGTAACACATTTAACTATTCCTTAAGAGCTGGGATAATGGTGAGAACCTTAGCAGGCTTGGAAGGAGTGCAAGGGGTGTCATGTGGTGGGCCCTGAAGAAAACCTGATCATAATCTTTATCCAGGCAGGAGGCAACTATTTGAAAATTGCCATCAGTCATCATCAATGACGTAACACAAATCTTCTGTTATAGCAGAATGAAAATGATTATATGTCACTGTTGAGTGTCACATCCACAATTATATGTATTTTTTCAATTAAAAGTTAGTAAATGAACTGCTCTTCCTAACTTTAAGGTAGATAATGAACCAGACTGTATACATATAGTCTTGTGGATTTCAGTTGTATCAGAACACACTTGCACAGTTTTAAACCATAAATAACTCTATTAAAATCTTTGTATTCCCTGTGTCAAAGTCTTAGCTTTGTGACATAAATAATATTTTGATCTGTAAATCCTCACACATGATGCTTTGCACTGTAAACCACAGGTTTTCTTCCATATGTGTTGTACTGCAAAGTAGAAAAAATCTTTTTAAGAGTCAGAGATAAATAAAAATGTTATAAAGCAGAACTGGAAAACTGCATGATGCCTTCTATTATGTCTTATATGACATAAAAATATATTTTAACATAGGATAATAAGGACACAAGGCTTGGTGAAGGCCCTTGGCTATTTTGGTAATACCTTGACTGTCTGATTTGCTATATTTGCTTTGGTTTTTATCTTACTTTTACTGAATATTTATTATTTTTTATATGAATATATTAATCAATTTTATTTTAAGCTTTTATTTTCTTTATGTTATTTGTATATCTTTCACACTGTATTTTGTCATAGTATTATCAGAGTGTAAACTTTAAGGCTTGATTGGAATTTTTTCTAGCTTGTTAAAAGAGATTCTTGGGGAAATTCTCATTTCACTTCAACTGGCATTTCTCTTTCAAGTTTAGGATAACATTCCTAAAAATGGATATTTAGTCTACACAGAAATTATTTGTCACTGACCTTTTGTATTGCTACTCCGCCAAGTTCAAACTACTGCAGAGTTGCCTTTTTTTTCTTTTCAAGTTTAATTTGTTGCTAAGTTCCCACCACCGTATATGGTGTCATTGTTTCACTTATTCTTTGTACTTTTGTTTTCTGACTAGATTTAGTGCAATGATTGAAAACAGAAATGTTCTAAGCATGCTTTGTGGGGTACTAAAGCAGCATTTAATTTCTGGCAACACATTGTAGGTATTATCTCAGCTGTGTTGCAAAAATACTTAATTTGGGTAGGAGGAAGGAAGATGAGAAAGAAGCAGTCTTGGTCTCCCTTACATGGTTGTAGAAGACAGACAAGGGTGTGGAAGAAGCAAATAACATCTCTTTTATAGCCTGTGCAAAGATTTTTGTGAGACCACGAGGTAGCTGCTGTCAATTTGCTCATCCTGAAATAGATGTTGGAAAACAATGGAGAAGTGGGAAAAAAGGTCACTAGCTGGTCTGATGAATTAATATTTTACCCGCAAAAATATGCACCAGTTGACTTCCCCTCCTCCTTTACTGGCACAGCAACTTATCTCAGGAAGATGCTGTGAGTAGCAGAATGCTTCCACAAAAAACCTCAAGCACCCAGAAGGTTAAGTAATTGATTTGTTCTTCCATGCTTTGCAAAAAATAAAAAATAAAAAAACCCTAAGCATGGTTCCAAACATGGAGGTCTTCCAAAGGTAAGCTTTAGGCAGTACAGATGATGGAAGAAGTTCAGGAAGAGGAAGGTGTGAACAAAAACTAGGTCAGGTAGTAAGGCTTCAGTGAGGTACTGAGTTTTATATACGCCTTGAAAGCAAAGACAGATCCTTGGCTGACAATGAGTGAGGTTGGAAACAGCATTAAAGAAAGGAAAAGTTGAAAGAGGCAGAAAGAGAAAAGAAATGAAGAAAGAAACCAAAGCTGAGTGTAGGGACACAAAGGGTCACTTGAAGTTTTACAGTTCTATTACACTTACTATTTACTACACGTATTGTTTTTTACCCTGTCAGAATGCCCATCTCTTCAGTTATCTGGCTTTTCAGTGGCATTCTCCACTTTTGCTTCCTTTTGGAATGAGTTATGTACTAAACATTAATTTCAATATATTTGTGTTTAAAGCCACTAGGCAGTACCAACTCTAGTCCCTCTTTTCTCTATTCTGATAGTGGAAGAGAAGGTAAAAGAAATGTTTTTCTGTTTGCTCATGAAGCCAAAATGAACAAGGTTGAGATCTGAGACTTCTGACTCAGAACCTGAATAGCAACTACTTTTTAGCTAGGAGAAAAAAAATACATTGATCTGAGACTTGGCTTGGCAGGTTTTACATTTTCATTAAATATTGATATTCAAACATCATCTTTGTTTACACTGCATGCTGCTTCCTCTAGGTTTTAAACAATGTGGATTTTTTGTAGATAGTGTTGAAGTCAGAAGTTCATAGCAACTTATTTATATGTGATAGGAGTTTGTCAGTGACTTTTGAACAATATGGATATATTCTGGTATTGTTAATGATGCTAAAAAGCTGTGGGGTTCTTGATACCAGATTTCTGACTCCAGTCACCTTAGAGATGCTTCTAATTAAATCATAGCCCAATAAATAATCTGCATAAATGTCATGCTATGTGTGGTCAATGCACTAGGGTGCGAAAACTAAGGACATCAACATTTGAAATGGATTTAATCTGCAGTCTTGTTCTAGTTGTTTGTATTGTATTTGCTTTCCAGTGAAACATATTCTGGTGATTTAAATGAAAGAAAAAGTTGCTTATGTGTGTAGTTCTTAGGTTTGATTTTCCTGTTTTAAATAAATTAATAAATTTGGTTTTGTATTTGCATTAGGGCCTAGGGAAAGGCAGAAGGAAGGCTGAGAGGAAACAATTTTAAGGTGTTTAGAGGTACCATTTTTAGCTATTGTGAAGATAAGCAATGTCCTGCTTGTGTGTTTAGGTTCCCACATCAAGGTCAGATCCTGCCTTAAGGCTGTTACAACAAGTGAGCTGGCTGCTGTTGGCTATTGCTGCCCTGTGGATGGACGTGCAGGAACTGCACAACTGAAGTCACTTGTAACATGACTGCAAGCAGACTTCATTTGGGGTGCAGTGGAAAGGGGAAGAGCTACCTCCATTTTACTTCCCCATTTTTCTTCTAATGAAATCACAAGAGAGATAATTAAATCAGCACTTTTCCACTTCTCAGTGATATCAGTACCCTGTGAGTTCATGGGAACATAAAGTTCAGGATACCTTCACAGTCAGCGATTTGAGAGGCGGTGCATGTGTCATGGTTATAAAGTTTGCATGTTGCTAAATCAGTGTAGATTTATGTGGTTCTGACTGCCACAGATATGAGAGCATGGAGCTGTATCAGGAGTACCTATTTCAAGGGTATATGGCATCAAAAGCATGTTAGAAGGCATAGGCATACTTACATCCATTTTATATCTTCCCATAGCCACCCACTCAGAGCTCTTTGTGCTTCCACTGTGTGCATACAATAATTTTGGCTTAGCCTATTGTCATCTGCAGCACTAGGGACCCCTATGTCACATCACATATAACCACTTATATACAGAGGATGCTGGCAGATGTTATCTGCTTACTAAAAGGAAGCTGGTCGAATCTGCTGCAGTTTCAAGTTACTGAGTAACACTCAGATTATACAACCGAGAAACACCCAGATTATACAACCACAGCCTCCTACTACCCTCCTTTCAGAAGGCACTCCAATTGCTCTGGCCATCATCCATGTTCTGCACTCTACTGGACTGGATCTACTACTTTTCCCTAAGAGGGCAAAACTAATCCAAGATACAGAGATATCTGTTAAGCAAGCTTGATGGACTATTAAAATAATTTGTCAAAGGAGATGGTGGATTTTCTGTTCAATTTTTACAGACTGTTTTTCTATTTCATAGACATGAAAGTAGTTCAATCAGAAGCTCTATCCAGAAATTAGTTGGATTAAAATTGATGACCTAGATTATCACTGTGAATATATTTGTTTTGTAAACAGAGTCTACGCGATAATCTGCTTATATCTAGCTGCAAAGAATAGGTAGGCATCAATGTAATTTAAATAAAATAAATCTAAGCATTAATGCAAACTGCAAAAATCGCCCTTGAAGTCAGTACATCTATTCCGGTGTAAACTGGCACAGGTTTGCAGTGAATCACAAGCAAGTCATAAATACTGTTCCAAAATGAAAGTAGTCATATGGAATCTTGATATCAAAAGCAAGGAGTACAAGGAGTAAAGGTGATCTCATGTTACCAGCTCATTTTGTTTACCACAGCGATGATTGGCTGTGGAGGGAAAAAATTACTTGATAGTTTCTCATGAGTAAGTTTTTCCATTGTATCTTTTATGCCCACACGCAGCAATCAAAGATGCAATGAGTTGTAAAATGGTTTCTGAGCTTGCATGCCACTGACAGGCTCAGGACAGGGGTAGGTGTGTACCTGCTGCTGCCTGGGGCTGAGCTCTGCAGGCTGCCATGCAGGGAGGGATGCCAGGACACCCTGCTGTCCCGGGGCTGCTCCTGCTCTGGGCTCCAGATTGGACCTTAGGACCCATCACCAGCACCAAATATGTTTACAGTGCTAACAGAAGTGTAACATTTGAATGGCAACTGTGTCAGCCAGCAGATCTGAGAAGAGCAGGAGAAAGAAGGCTGAGTGAAACCTGGATACTCTGTACTAGGAAAAATGAGCAATAAATTAACTATCTTGCACAGGAGCCACAGAAATCTGGGCATCCAGACAAAGAGGGTTGTTGAGCCAGTCTTTCCACTGGACAAAATAACTGGTATAGCTAATGCCCTGAAGACAACCACCATCCCTTCCACTTGTAGATATATGTCTGAAAGGGGGAGAGGGAAAGGCAGGGTGGGAGCTGGGGCATCATTCACAGAGCAGACAAATCTAACTTGTTTGTCATCAATTCCATGTGCTTGGTTTATTTGCATATTAGCCTTCAGCTCTAGGTTCATTAATTAGTTGTTTGTTTGGGCTTTTTTCCCCCCATTTTGTTTGACGCTACTGAGAGATATCTTGCATCTGTTTCTTAAGTTGAATGTTTTGTGGGGAGAGAATCCTCTCAGACTGCATGTAACATGCAAACTCAGCAGCTCAGCTTTTCTTCTTCTCATGATTTCCTGAAGCGTCAGACAGCAACATTCAGATCTGTATGACAGGGCAGGAATCAGCCTGAAAAGAGATGGAGTTCTAGTTTCTTTTCAGCTGGGTGACTGTGTTTTTGGTCACTTTCAACAAAAAGTTAAACCATGTTTCTGTAAGTGTATGAGAATTGTGGCACCCTGACAAAAGTAAGGTATGGAAATTAATGTACGAAGCCAGCTTGACCACTACTCTTCAACAGTGCAAAACTGGTTGATTAATCTGGGCTTACACTGCTTCATATTGCCAAATAAAATAAAGTTAGATTTGATAAAAATTAATGCATAAGATAATAATTTAAAAGTTATAACAGGACACATTTTCCTGTATTATCTGATGGTCTGCATGTTTCCGTACTCTTAGGAATACATCCTAAGACATGTGATAGCAATGGGAATTTCAGTTACTGTGTGCATTATTGAAGAGATCACACGATTTTGTTTAGACTTGAGAGAAAGGAGTGGTCAGGAAGCAGTGCTAGATTCAAGAGATTATGAAAAATATATTTATAGTAATTATGTTTGACTGGCATAAGCTGTGTAATTGCTCAATGCCCAAGGGGAACACCTCTTTTCTGGCATGTTTTACCTATCACAATAAAGGCCATGAAGAAAGAAATGAGACTTGAGCTGACACAGAATTTTGAGTTTGAGTGACCTCTGAATGTTCAATATGGCTTTGTCTACAACAGTACACAGTAAGTCATATATAAATTAGTATAATTTCTTGATTGCAATAAGTTCTGTGATGCCTACCCTCAGACATAAAGTGGCCTCTGCGGGGTAGTATGCAGGAGAGGAGAGGCAGCTGGGTATAAAATAAGACCACAGTGCATGCTCATAAGCAAAAAAATTCAAGTTACTAAGACTTCAGTGGCTTTAATGGCTTTTTTAGTCTTGAGCACTTGTGCTAGAAAGAATAGAGAAAACATGCATTGACTGAGAATTCATTTTGCAGATGTGCAAACTCGTTTCTGCAAAATGCTGTTTGATCAGTTTTGACCACACCTTTCCTGTCTTCTAAAAAAAGCTGAAAACATAAACGAGGAATTGTGGTTAGAAACTGACAACACTTATTTGGTTGCATGGTTACAGGCTGTGAGCATATAATATCTGTTAGGGTAAATGGATTTACGTTATTATCAGCTCTCAGTGTTTTGTGACGTTTCTATGTACAGTTTCTAGAAACTGTTGTGTAGGTGAACAGAGACTTAAACTACAATTAGTGTTTTGCTGAACAACTGCTGAGTTTAATCAAAAAGGAAAAGGAATGACTGAAATAGTAAGTAAAGTTCTATACGTTGGAAATGAGAATAATGTTTACATCTTGCTGTAATTTCATGGGGGTGTTAATGGGATTTGGCTCTGCATTTTTTGAGGGGAAAAGGGAATGAAAGATGTCTTAAAATAGCAATTGCAGGACATAAACTGTGCACAACTGTCCCTGAATATTCTTAGTATCTTGAACCTTGATAACTGGGCAGAGTTACCATATCTTTAGAGCATACCTGGCCTTTAGGTTAACCTGGTTTGGATGTACTTAGCATTCAGTATACATGGTACAGCTGCTTCCACTTACAAATATTTCACAATCTGAAAATAAAGTAAGTACCTTCAAAAAAATGGACACGAAGAGTAATATCAGAAGTTTGGCATTTGAAATGCAGTGTAGGCTCACATATCTATACAAAATAGAATAAATGAAAATAAATAATATAGAAATAGACCTGTATGACCTGAACAGGGTCCTCAAATTATTAATGAACCTAAGTTTCCTGGAAAAAGTCCCATGCAGGGACATGCAGTTTGGTAGTTAACATAATATCCTGTGAGAGGGAAGGGGCTACTCAGCTTCAGCTCCCCATTGGGTACATTGCAGGAATAAAAAGTAATGTAAAATTCAGAAAGTTTCCTGGAAACAGATGATATAGTAATCCTTCAAACAATATGTTGTTGATTTAGAAACAAAATGGAGCAGCAGCTGAAATGAAAGTGAGGCAACAGGACAAAATGTCACAGATGCTGTTGTGTAAATCCTAATGGTATTTCCAGATTGTTCTTACCCTCATTGCAGTCACTGATAAGTTTGTTGGTTGCTCTCAGAAGGATGAATAGAAGCAGTCGGGGTGTGTGTGAGTACCGAACCCGTCTAGCAGAACTTTACTTTTACAATGGCTTTGATTTATGAGGGTTCAAACTATACAAAGCCTCACTAGATCTCTAAAATTTACTTGCTTGCAGGGAAAATGTTGACTCATTATCCAGTGGTCACAATGTGTTCAACCATGCAGCTACCAGAGTTGGGATGAAGACATCTATCTATTCAATCTGTCTGTAAAGAGAGAGTAATAACATGGCACTACTCTAGAACTGTCCTCTCATTCTTACTAGCACAGTAAATGAAGCATAAGACTTTTCTCAACAGTCCTAAAAGGGCATTTTTGCAGCAGGTCATTATACTGTGCAAACTGGCATAACACTCATTGACTGAAATAGAAATAGGCTGATTTATGCAGAAGGTGTCATTTGAAAAGGAAAATCTTCTTGCAGAAGTCTGCACTGCTGCAAAACTCTTCGGAAAAAAATGCAAGCAGGCCAACAGAAAGAAAAAAAGCCAAAACATTTTAAGATTATTACATTAATTTTGCAAAGTATCAATGTACATACTGCTAAAATGAGTTGTAAAAGATGGGCTAATGACAAAATGATGTATTAGATGATGGAATTAAAACCAGGTGCTTGCTACATTAAGAGCACTTGATAGTTCAACATCATCATCTATATATTTATCAGCATAGTGACTGAGATGGCATGTAATTTGCTTCTGAAAGTACTCTCCTGCAATCCTTGGGTCTTCAAAAGCCATTAAAGCAAATTAGCCACAGAAATCTAGAGATCAAAAATAGGCTGCCAAATAGCAGGGCATGGATTTTCAAACCCATAGGTATAGTAAAACCAGATAAAAATCTTAATATGTCCCTGCAGTTGCAATCCATGGCAAACATCAGGTCTGGCAATGGTTATATTATAATTGAAACCTATGCAAAAAATCTATGTCTCTAATAGACATTACACATTAAGTTCAGTAAAAGTTAATGTTTTCTTTTTTTTTAAAGTGGCAAAAGAGTTTTGTTTGTTTGTTTGTTTGTTTGTTTGTTTTTAAGGCAATACAGTTGTTCCTGGTACTCAGCTGAAATTGGATGTAGTTTAGAAAAGTTTATCTGCTTAATCTAGCTCTGTATAGAAAAGCATGTATGTCTGTAGAGTCTACAGTATTAAAGACAAGGAAAACATTTGGCAGAGAGGAGTTATCTGAAAGGGAGGTTACAGTCTGCATAATGTTGGTAAAGAAAGCTCACACTGTTTATGTCTGCACCATATGGCCCATGTGTTTATGAAGTAGTTCAATACTTATCTCATTCTTACCCAACATTCTCTTCCTCTTATTCTCATCTTCACTTCCTTGTTTATTTTTTCTGTTAACATCAACAGCATTGTCCATGGACGAGACAGGCATGAGAACTGGAGTTTCATATGAGGCTGTAATTCCCCTTACTGGTTTTTTTTATTATTATTTTTGCAACAGTCAGCATCTTAACTACTCAGAAGTGTATATAATCTTTAAACACGTGAACAGAAATTCCTCAAGCCCAGTTGGTAACTGAGTTCATTGGAAGTATGCTAAAAGGGAATAGGACCACTTTTGCCTAAAGATTAATCCAGAGGAACAAAAAATGCCCAACCACTGGATTGGGTTGATGGTGACCAGCTGGATGTTAAATGGTCAACAGCAAAGTTTAACAAAACCATCATCCAACTGAAGAGGGAAACTGATTCAACCAAATCATGTTTGGTTTATTTGCTGCTAGCTTGGCTGATCATATCGGTTGCCAGCCAAAGGAATAATGAAATCCTGCTGCTGCTGCATAACTGTCCTTGCCTAAGAACTGCTGATAATATTTACTATCTCTACCCCATCTTATATCGATAATTAAGATATACAAGCAGAAACTGTTTCATATTATCCTTGTGTAATTCCATTAGGGCCTCCCGTGGCACTATTAATGCTGTTGAGAGAGGCAGTATTGGAAGAACCAGAAAGATGGAAACTTGTGCTTTTAAACCTACACATGCATACCTGTTTGCACATTTGCATATACATTCTGGCATATATGAGAAGATGGATCAGACTGACAGATGAAACACATTTAGCAGCATCCAACTGTTAAGGGTTGAGGATGAGCCAGCGGAATGGCCTGCTTGAAAAGAAGGACATCAGCATCCTGGATTGTGCTAACTGCAGCACAGGCAGTAGATGAAACTGATTATTCCCTTTTACTTGTGAGACCACATCTAGATATTCATCCAGCTTTAGGCCTCCCAATACAGGAAAGTCATGATGAGCAAGTTCAGCAGAGGACCACCAAGTTGGCTGGAGCTGGAGCGCCCGACCTGTGAGAAGAGACTAGGGAACCAAGGTTATCCAAAAGAAGATTTCAGGGAGACCTAGCAGCTGCCTTCCACTCCCACAATGCTTAGTACCTACAAAGCATCGAGAAGACAGAGCCAGGCTCTACATGGTGGTGCATGGTGGTTGGACAAAAAAACACCTGTGGCTGTTTATCAACGGTTTCTACCTAATAAATATTTTTTTTTGCCATGTGAACAGTCAAGTAGTGGTTGCCTACAGAGGTTGTGCAGTCTCCATCCTTTGAGGTTTCCAAGGCCTGACTGGATATAAGGCTCTGAGTAACGCAGTCTATCTCAAAGGTGAATCCATTTTGAGTGAGGGTTTGTACTATAGACTTCCTGAGATCCCTTTCAACCAGAATTATTCAGTGACTTTACGATTCTTTGATTCTACATGGATGAACACATTTCCTACACTGAACTCTAAATTAAGCCCTACTTGATCAAAGGAAAAATGGGAGACTGTTCTGCCGTTACTTGTGCTCTGGCTGTGGTTACAAAGGTAAAGTGTTTCTCAGAGGAAATTTCTCTCTGAACAAACATCCATATCTGTGTGCTTCTTGCTTCACTAAACAGGTAAGAGTGATGTTAAGTGCTCAAGATTGCTCAATGAATCTGTAGCAGAGGGAGATAACTCAGATCTTTTGGGCCCTACTCTATTTTGAATTTAGTTGTGAAGACATGTTCCTCACAGGTTTTCAGTTCTCTTATTCTATAATATACACCCCATATAATATATGGGGTGCTCAAAACACCCCATTGAAAACAATAATCTTTAATTAAACCTGTTGTTTTAA
>VXBC01013087.1:1379750-1397731 GCA_013399945.1 Ploceus nigricollis
ATATATAATTATATAATCATTAGTTAGTCATTGCAAACTAGTTTATACTCCAACTGGAAATGTGTGGTTCCTAAAAAGCAGTCCAGCTAGAAGATAGCTTGAGACCTGCAAATTGATAGTATGACCGTGAGTTAGTCAAAGTGAGTACATCAACTTCTATGTGAGGTACAATACAATATTTTTAATATATGTTAAATCTCAAAGTAGATCCTTTGTCAGCCAAGCTTGTGAAAAAGCTGTGAGGGGAGAAGTAGTGGACTTACACAGAGCAGTAATTATATGATATTCCCTCTTGCTTAAAGGTCAGGTCCCTGGCCTCATGTCCAGTCACCCCAAGAGTTTCAAGCAGTGCAAGACAATGAGTAATCTGCTCTTAGTACAATTTAATCCCTGTTGTTACAGACTCCTACTCTCTTCTCCTTACAGCCAGAAAATACTAAATCGGGAATAGACAGCTTCTACAGCACTCATATACATGATTCTGCCTAAGAGAACTATCTTAATTGGAGATTTGGATTATGAGGAAATCTGAGCTCTGGCCTTATGGATTCATCCTTTTCTGGGCTGGTGGAGTGGTCCTCATGAATCTGCTGTAGTCTTGGACAGCCAGAGGAACGTTATTCCCAAGGTGATCCCAGACTGAGGAAAATCAAAAAGGAGATTTAAGAGCCTGTTCTTGTGTAAATCACAATCACAAATAGCTCAAAGTTCTTCAGGAATGTGGAAATATGTGAATTGCATCCCCTGGAAGCATTCAAACTTGGACAGGTCTTCCATGTAAAGGCAAGATGCCAGAGGAGATCTTTGAAGTCAGTGCACCTTTTTTTAATGCAAGGAGTATTATAAAGTGTCAGTTTTGTCAGTGTCCTCTTCTGCCTGGAAAGGGTGCCACTTATATTTCTGTTCCTAATCCCAGGTTGTCCCATCCTTTCATGATTGCAGCCACAGGTGAAAGCATCTTCTGATACTTCCTTCTTAGCAAGACCTGCAGATCTGGATTTCAGTGACTTTTAATACCCATTTGTTGTCCCTGGCTCTACTATTGTGGACAACTTACTCCTTTACCTGTATGTAGAACTTGCCCCAGCTATAGTGCTATTGAATATATTATAATTTAAGCAATTCTAGACCAATTGAGAAAGTAGTCAACATCCCCCTAGTATGCCATACTCCATTGCTACTGCTTTTCCACCCTTTTCCTCATGAGATTTTTAATATTATGGAAGCAGAAATTGAAAGCTTTTGGTACCAACTGACCTTGATATTACCTAGACTAATGTTGCTTCATTCCTTCTGTTTCTATGGTTTTCTCAGCATAATTGAAATTAAGGGTTTGTGCTTATTATTGCTGACAAACAAAGATCCCTCTTTCTCTATTCATGCTGTAAAGGTTAGCCTAATGACTTCATGAGAGAAAGAATTAAGGCAACTGTGTGGGAAGAATTGGTTCAGAGTGAGAAATCTCACTATCCTGGAGACAAAAAGGATTCCTCATATTCCATACTGCATAGGATTCTTGTTTTAAGATCTCTTCCAAGTCTTCAACACTCATAGTGTTCCCAGGAATATATTATTGAATTGCCCATGTAATTGTGCTCTAACCACAGAAAATATGTTGAATGATTGTGACAAGCCCATATTTAACCTTGTATGTTAACATGGAACAAAGGCAGCTTTTCAATGTAGAAGACACGTGAGCTTCTATCCAGAAATATCAAAGCTTTATTTTGAAATATGTATTTCTTTCCTATACTGGTGCCTTAAGTGCTGCATGGAATTCCTACTGGCAGAATTGTTTGCAAATGTGGGTATGTGCATATTAAGATATTCATATGCTTTTGAGTAGTGGTGGAATTATCAACCTTGACAAAAAGGAGGCTAAAAAAGGATTTCAATGTATCTAAGTAACTACTGGAGTGTTAAATTCAGAGTTTAAATTTTCCAATACTAGCCTAGTTTTTAAAATTAAGTTCTTTGTGATAATATTGGTCAGTCATTTATATGGAGATAAAGTACTAAGAACAAACAAAACTGTAAAATTGGAAGAATGATGCTGTTTGTAATTTTGAGGTAACTACTTTCAGATCCTTAAATAGACCTATTTTTTGAGAGTAGATCTTCATCGCTTTATGGAAAACTAACTAACTAAAACTTTTCAGTGTGGATATCAAAACTCTGAAATGAGGTGAAATATGAAAGCATCAGGTTATGCTTGATTACATACTAGTGCCCAGAAAATTATTGCAAATAAGACTGTCTTATTGCAAATAAGACTCTATCTTGCATTTTGTAGTAACAGCAAACATTTCTAAAGCATGTTATTTGTGATCTGCTTTTTAATAGATTTTTGGTAAGATTTTGTATTGATACTAAGCTGTCAATTGGATTTAGATCACTTTATTCTTATACCTTTGTTAGAAAGTATATCCACTTTCACAAAGAGGTAAAGCTATATCTGGGCTGAAATTTGCAGAACACTTGAGGGAATTAATTATCCCACCACACGAACTCAACTGACTGAGGTGAAGCAAATGGAAAACTCCTACATCTGGAAAGTTTAAAGAAGCAGAAATAAGTGCTTGGGTTTATTTGCGTTTGACCCATGCTTAGAATTTGCCACTGTAATTGAACATGTGATAGCCATGAAGTGTGCTAGCTGACTTCTGTGCGTCGGTGCTATAATAAGCACTGTTCTGTTTCATGGCAAAATTCTCTTCATCAACAGAACATTTTAAAAGTTTCAACTGAAAAATTGTAGCAGCTTTCATGTTGGAAAAATTTTAGTAAGATGCTAGTTTTAGACAGCTTCATATTTCCTGGCAAGCAAGTAAAGCAGGTTGAAAAATTTTCCTCTTGGAAAATGTGGCTTTGCTGAAATAAGAACTTTCTGTGAGAAAATGTCAATTTCAATGCATATTTTTTATATTACAATTTGGATAATCAAAATAAAGCCCTCCATGTTTCAAAGTGACAGTTTGAAACAAAGATACTTTTCTGTTCCAAATAATTGCTTGAATTAAAACAAACAAACAAAATAACAGGTCAAGTTGCTAAGTTGCTCAGGAACTTTTATTCCAATCAGAGGTCTCGTAACTTTTCACTTTGACATTTTCATTTTGAAACTCATAGTTTTCATCCTAGGTTTTTTTTTTTTTTTTTTGATACTCCAATTTTTCATCCTATCTTGAAGTAGAAACTAAATTTCTATGGAACAAAATTTTGTTTCCCAACCAGTTCTGATCAGTCTAAGATTTTCTTAGATTTTCTAAGATTTTCTTAGACCAATCAGTCTAAGATTTTCTGCAGGAATAAGGGAGGAATACTTCATAAACATATGAATATCAGTTACAGTTACCTGACTGATCTCCCAAGCTATTTTGAAATAGCTCAGGTAAAAACAATGTCATTATCAGATGTAACGTACCTCAGAGTTTGTGCTCCTCAGACTACCCTTACAAACAACATTACACATGGGAAGCTGTTTTAGATTTTCCTTTGTCTGGGTTACACAGATGAGCTCTTCACAAAATATTGGGTTTGGAATCATTTCAGAAACCTACCTCAGGTCTGTCACTAATGTCTGTGAGAACTGGGGACAATCTTGCCATGTGAGAAGGATGTAGAGACCTCACCAACCCTTTTTGTTACTGAACTAATGCCATCCTGGATGATTGGTGCCCATTAGTTGGATTTCTTTTTCTTATTTTATGAAATTGTATTTGTTAGCATGTGTAGTCAAGGATCTAACAATCTGAAAAATATCCAAGGAATAACCTCTCTCTTGATTTCCGCTTTGCTTAGGAAATAACTTTTGCTCACTACAAGCTCTTCACAACCACCCTCTATCATCTATAATAAGCAATGATCTACTCAACAAAAAATTGTAAACCATACCTGAAGAACATTGCAGATGGCTAGTTGAATTACTATTATAGCTAGAGATGATCAAGAAATCTGTAGGAAATAAAGGATTCTTTAAACATGGATTTTACTTGTCATGATCACTGCTATCTAGGCTTCACTATCTGGCTCTCAGAAGTATGAGATTATTTTTCACTTGAGTTTTAGTCTCTGATGTTCTGAATATCTAGATATGCTGAAAAGTGTTTCTCTAAAAATAATACATCCATCTCACATATTTTGGGAAGATTAATCAGCAAAACTTGTGAATTCAACTAATTATGTCATCGTTTATGATTTTGACTTGGTGGCAGCAGATCAGCACCATTTTCTCTAGGAAATAACATTTAAAAAATATATTTTCCAGTGCAGAAGTGGTGTTAGAAACAGTATCAGTAAGCCTTGAATTCACCCAGTGATGTGGAGTGCTGGATGTTTTTGGAGAAGAAAATAAATCTGTTTGTTTCTGAAGGTCATACAGTTAAAAAGATGTATAATGACATAAACAGCTTGTTTCAGAACAAGAATTTTCATTGCAGAAGATATGTGGTATTTTCCTCATTCTTTCCTGATTCATTCTGAGGGTAGACTTTACTGCATCATCTAAAAAGGGTGTTATTAGGCATAAATAACAAGGGACTGCTTCCTTAATAATATAATAAAAATCTACAGTTTGATTAGCCAATCTGTGTTTCACAGAATGAATCAGAAAGCAAGATGATTCCTTGCAGATAGAACATGCTCTTAAGAAAGGATTTTTGGAACAGCTTGTGGGACTAAGATTAAATGTCTTATACACACATACATTCCCATGCATCTTGGATATATTCCAAGATTTAGGATGTAATCACTGGAAAAGATTCAGCTTTCCCAAAGTGTTATAAATGGAAGCAAATAAATGCCCTGATGGTCAAAGGAAGGTAGCCTTGCATAAGCTTTGCACTTTACAGCACTGTTGTTATCAGTGCTCAGCTAGGCAATAATTAGCATAGCTGTCTCTCAGTGACAGAATTTATACCTGGACCCAATCCTCCACAGAGTTCATGGATGTTTTGTTTCAGTTCCATCAGGGCTGATGACAGTCATGTGTTGCAAATTTTTGTCTCAGACTGGGCTGGTCAAGAGACCTTCAGCAGAGATGTTTCAGAAAACTGAATCTGCAGAAAGCAAGATGTAGAACAGAGTTCTTTATAAGACCTTATTCCTAAATCACATATCTGCTATGATTCTGTGAGGATTTTTATGCTACTTCTGGCATTAAAAAATGCTCAGTTTCTTATAACATCGGAACATTTGGATCTGCTTCAATTCATTAGCATTGCATGAGGAGGGGAGGAAGCTGAAACTCAGGTTTCGCCCTGCTTGGATGCTCTCTTTCATGGTTTCCAAGAGGTGCCAAAGTTCAAAGTGGAAAAGTTATCTAATTTTGTTTTTCTGTGAATCTTAGAAAGAAACTATCTGTATGGCGCAAACCTTCTCTATCAATAGGAGCTCTAAGACAGTACGTGGTTGACATGTCTTTTTATGTCACAGGGGTGACACAATTCAGCAAGAAGTTAAACATATTTGGGGAAAAAAACTAGTTCCCTGCCATAATGCAGTAGGTTATTATCCAATTAAAAATGATCTGATAAAAACACTTTTTAACATTTGTCACATTTTTTGCCTGTTTGTGATCCAGCCAAAGAATTTCTATCATTTTGTGAATGCAACCAAGATATAACTAACTGTTGCTAACTGTTGCCATACCAATAACTAGGAAGAAAAAGAACCTCCTCCACATGCACTACCCACACAGATCTGATGGGCACAGTTTGTGAAATGCCTTGGGAATAAAATGGTGCGGTGACTGATGGCATGCACTTGGCTGCTGCAGTTGGATCTGGCCTGGGACTTACATGACTTACATGCTCTGTGTGCGTGCATGTGGAGTACGTGTGAATCACTGAGGCATTGTATCTGCTCATGCTCACACACACAGCTCCCGTTTAACTCACTTGCTACTTCCTTTCCCTCAGTCTGTCCAATTCTGCCAGAGGAGCTGTGGGCCTGAATCTGGCTGCAGCTGTCTAACAGTACAATTTGCATAATCCCCACAGCAGAATATTGAGATTATTCTTATTTTCCTTTGTTCCAACTTGAGGGCAGTTTTGCCTGTGTAACATCTTGAGGTGTTTAATGTCTGTGCTCAGTGATACCTTTTCACTGACACTAGATGCTCTGACATTCATAGGTAAAGTGAGGAAGCCTATATGATGCAGCTTACATTTTCACTTTTAGTATGTCCACTAATTTTCCTTTTAAAGCAGCCTTTCTTTTTCCCATCCTTCTCTCTGTCTTCTTGGCTGTTAGATTGTGAGCACCTTGGAACAGCATTCAACTATTTCTGGCTGATGGCAGTGGGCTTAGCACATCATGAAAACTAATACATATATATTTTAAAACGGATAAGGTTCTGAAGAAGTGTCTGAGCTACTTATTTCTCACTTATGTTATAAAACAGCAAATAAAACAAGAAGCAAATCTCTGTAGTCCAAGGAAAACACTCAGTAGAAAAGAGAATGAAGAATATGTAGTTCTTTAATCTTTAGACTCTCAAAGATATTAAATTTACTACTCAGTTACAGTTGTGTTGTAATGCTAATGTTGTGATATGACTTACTGTTATAAATAAATACAGTCAACATTGAAAAAATTAAGCCAATTCAAGGCAAAATAAATTTTGCATGATAAGGGAGGATTTCTGCAAAATGAAAGGAAACCCCATGCTGTTTCATTTTCATATCAGTCACAAAAAAATCTTAATATAAAATAAAATATCATTTAGTTGTGGGCTATTTAAGACTTTTAATCCTTTCTTCCTCATTTTAATCTACTATGAAATTCTTCTATTTTGTAAGCATAGAAAACAAAGAAAAATTATGACCCTGCCAAAATAAAAATTTCAAAAATATTTTGGCTTTTAAAGGGTCTATTGATTTTTTTAGCTAACATTTTTCATCAGGTCCTACCCAACTCATAGATAGCTTCTGCAATATGTGCCCCCTCTCTTCACTGTAAATGCCATTAAAAATAACAAATAACTGATGACAGTAACTAGCCATCAATAGCATAGTACCTCCATTTTAACAATGGAGTCATTCAAGCTTTCAGCAGTCACAAGTATGTGTTCTCACATTTATGCAGTCCTGTTTTTACATGTTTGCTAATAAATATATCTTCTAAGATATTTGATGGGGAAAAAAAAGTTTAGTATAGATCTATCTCTCTGGGCAACTTGTTCCAGTGTTTCACCTCCCTCATAAAATAAAATTTCTTCCTGATATCTAGTCTGCATCAACCTTCCTTTAGTTTAAAACCATTATCCCTTGTCCTATTGCTACAGGCCCTACTAAAATGTCTGCACCCATCCTTCTTATGTGCCCCCTTTAAGTATTGACAGGCTGCAATGAGGTCTCCCTGGAATCTCCCCATCTCCATCCTGAGCAACCCAAACTCTGTCAGACTTTACTCATAGGACAGGTGCTCCACCTCTCTGATCATTTTTGTGAATCCAGCAGGTCCATTTCTTTCCTGTGCTTAGCACCCCAGAGCTGGTTGCAATAGTCCAGGTGCAGTCTCGGAAGAGCAGAATAGAGGGCCATAATCACCTTCCTAGACCTGCTGGCCATGCCCCTTTTGATGTAGCCAGAATATGGAAGCAAGCTTCTAATCTGACTAGACATCGTAGGATTCACCCACTTAGATCCACAGTGGCTCCAGCAACTCATGATGAAGAAAACTGCTCAGGGCGTTTATGTCAGATTTGATAAAACTTCTGCTAAAGCATCCATTCAAATAGGTCAGAAGTTTTAATGGTAAATCTATCAGACATTTTTTCTGAGGTCATGAACTGTGAAGAATTTGTTCCTTCTGGCTCTCACTAGGTCTGCTCTTCTGGAAAATAAAAGCAGTACTTAGCTAAGGATACAGCTTTCCTCTGGGAGACACACATACCACTTCATCTGATTTCAGTGGGGCTTATAAAGTTCACCTGAGGTTTAAATGAGCCCTCTGATAATTAATTGTAAGGATTTTTAGGTTAACTTTAACTGTTCCAGTTAAAAGTTCAGATACAGAACCATTTATTGTAACAGACCAAGAAGCAGAAAGGCATCAGTCTCTTGTCACCTGGTATAGCAGTCACAAATACACGAATGGCAACTGTCTGCTGAAGTTAAAGGGGAAAAGATATTAAACATAATTTCTCTATCTCCTCACTTCTGTGTTTGTGACAAGGTTGGGTTTTGTTTTCCATAAAAAATTTCAGCTCCAATCAAGCCAGCATCTTGTGCCTTTACATGACCTCCTAAGTTACACAGGCATTGATATCAGGGGCCAAGGGTTAAGGGAAAACCTGTCCCACACTATACTAGAGTGAACAGGGATCACTGAATGCACAGCTTGTCCTGCTAGTTACATTACAGAGGAGTATGAAATGCTTGTGTGCCTGTTCTAATGGTGCACACAATTGTGTAGGTTAGATTATATTTTAATATTAACCTAACTTTGCACATTTAATAAAAAAATTAACATCTTTCCAGATATGATAACAGGATTTCACTGCCAATGCACAAGCATTTCCCATCAAGAAGTTAACTTCATTGTAGGCTCAGAGTTTTGTAAATGATGCCTTAACTTCTGGTCTTGGTGTTGCATACTGCACTTTTATATATACTCCTTCATACTGACTTTCTGTTTACTTAATAGAATGGTACTTAGCTTTTGGAACTTTACAGTTTTTGGCACACTAAAAGAAACCAACCTGCTTTATTAAATTAATGATTGAAGGAAATCACTCTAAGCCTAATAAGATTTATGTGTTTCCATTCAGTATCAGCAGGGAGTCAGATTAAATCAAGGCTGAAGGTCTCAGCTGCATTCAAACCCTTGATCAAGCTACTAATGCTTCAGTTTGAAAAGTATGACAAGATGATTAGATTATTTAAATAGCCCTGTGCTTTTTGAGATGGCAGATATCATGAAAGAAATTATTTTTTCAGCAAAAGTATGTATTTCTTATAATCAAAATAATAAAATGTGGTGTCATGGCTTAACTCCCGCTGGAAACTAAGTACAGCACAGCTATTTGTTCACTCCCCTACCTCACAGTGAGATAGGGAGGAGAATTGGGAAAAGGTAAAATCTATGAGTTAAGAACAGCTTAAAAATGTACATAAAATAGTATATATATATATATATATAAATAATACTAATACTGATAATAATGATAAGAAAACCAAAAATAATACTATTAACACTAGTAATAATAGTAATAAAAATGGAGATAACAAGAAACAGAGGAATAAAACCCAGGAAAAACAAATGATGCACAGTACAATTTGTCACTGCCTGCTGACTTACACCCAGCCAGTCCCTGAGGAGTATCGGCCCCTCCTGACAACTTCCTGCAGTTTTTATGCTGAGTGTGATGTTCTCTGGCTAGTTAAGGCCAGCTGTCCTGACCATGCTCTCTCCTGCCATCTTATGCGCCTGCTCACTGTCAGGGCATGGGAAACTGAAAAGTCCTTGACATAGAGTAAGCACTACTGGGCAACAACTAAAACATCGGTGTGTAATCAACATGTGGTCTGTTAAGTTTTTCGATGAGGTGGTCTAATGAAAAGAATATTTTTTTTTTCATATGTTTACCTGTTACACAGGTTATCTATGACTAAAGACGTAATACCTGACGCTTACACAAAGTTGTCCTAAAAGCATTTTACAAAAGAGATCTGTGTGATTGTCCCTTTCTATAAATATGGAATGTAATATCTTTAATGTTGCAGTTACTGAATGATATGCCAGAACATCTGTTCTGATCTAGCATGACTAATGAATAGTCACCTACCTTTTGAGGTCTTATTCCACAAATAATGTTTAAGTACAGCTAAAAGGAAAGAGCCATTTAACTAAAAACTGAGCATTTGGAAGAATTTTCTTGTACCATTTGAAGATTAGATAGTGTTAACTGGTGTGCTTTCATGAGGAATGGTTCAAAAGCTGCCTGTGAAGGCCTACAAACTGATTCACCCACTTTTCCTTCCAAGGTGAAACCAGTGGTGCACCAATGCTTTAGTACCTGGTGCATACATGAGACTTATAGTCAAGGATGGATGTCACACGGATGCTGGATTTAGAAACGTGTTTTTTACAATTTTATTGGAATTAAATGTGTCTTCATTCTCCTGCAATGTATGCGAATCAGACTTGGATTATGGGCCACTAAGATCCTACTGAAGAAATTTAGGGAAATTGAGTGAAATCTTGGGAATCTTATTTTCATGGGTTTGTGTGATGACAGTATTGAAATCAGTCAATCAAACTATATTTCTGATAAAGCACACACTTTGAAAGCCAAAATTATGAATATACCTTTTGCCTCAATGTCTGCCAACCAAAACTGCAATCCCTGACAGTCAGTCTGGGAGCTAAAATCTGTAGATAATGGATCCATTTGTAATTAAGTCAAAAGATAAGCTAAGCATTAAGGAGGACGGTAGATATAGAAGGTTAAAACTTTCCTAAACTTTATCAAGACTAAGCTCCTTTCTAAACCATGTTTTTATTCCTGCATTAGCTGAGAGATCTTCGCTGGCTTTGTCAGTTTGAAATGCTGTGCAGCTTATTCCAAAAGATGGGCACTGCTACAAAATGAATGAACAAATCAAACTCAGTTGTGGCAACAAGGTATTTCCTAGTCCTCACTATGACTAAATGACAACCTGTTACACTAAAAGCTGGCAGTAAAGTAGATTTTAGATATTTGCCAGCCTTACTGAAATTTTATCCTGTATTCTTTACTGGACTTTGTGCACAGGCATTAAGCACTTAGAGTAGCAAATAATCAAGGTCTAACCATGTGGTACTAGAATTTTTCTGTGGTGAAAGAGGTAGTAGTAAACTACTTTTGGGATTCTCACGTGGAGTACAAGTAGACCTCACACTCTTCCAGACAAGATGGATTTGGAGGGTAGGGAAGGTCATGGATTGACACTTCATTGGGGTACATCTCTTCACATAGGAAAGGCCTTCTAGATACAGAGACATCACTGTTGATAATGTCATGGAATTGTCTGAACTGTAATCATACTGCTCCTGCCTAGGATAGCCTGGGATCGCCTGGGAGATAAAAACTTTCCCTTTGCTATTAGCAAAGTGATAGCTGAGAACTCTCCTTATAATGTTTCAGGTCACTGAAACCTATTTTCCCCTCAATGAACACCTTAAAAAAAGGTGATAAGCAAGTGGACAAAATGATTATTCAAAATATATCACTCAGGACTGTGTAGTCAAGGATCCTCTAATGAAGCAAAATGTTGTGGGCTGATATAAATTGTCAATCTTCTCTTTTACTGCTACTTGCCAGTTTGTTGTCACTGTATAATATTATCAGTCTACTGGAGAACATTGATATATAGAGATAAAAAGTTTCCACGGTTTATCCCAATCAGATAAATAGTGGCAGTCTGAAATACAGTTCCCCCTTTAATTTCAAAAGGTATGGGAACACAGTTATGTTTGACTAATACGGGCTGTAAAAATTGCAAATAATTCAATGGCTGAAGCAAGAAATCACAAACACATTACATTCTAGATGCAGTCAAGTGAGTACTGATTGACCATTTACAGGTCTCTGGCAATAAATTCTATGTGGTTCAGGAGTATCAACAACAGAAGTGTCTTAAAATATATAAAAATGTCCCTTGGGAAGTACAAACATACAATAATAATTTATTCTATATGAAAGAAGCAAGAAATTATATATTTTATATATGTATAAAATGTTTATCATTAGAGAAAAAGTGTCAAGGGTTAAAGGGATGGAAGTTCAAAGGAAACTCTCCCTTTCTTTTTGTGAGTAAATCAATAAGGGAGTATTTTGCAAAACCATCCAGTGAACTGAATGAGCTTTCCAACACTACTTTAGGATACTGACCACAAAACAAAATACTTATGCATCTACTTTGTTACAGGCCGTGAAATGTCATATTTGCATAGAACATGTTTAACGATGAAGGTCTGGTAAAAGAATTTAACTTCTTCCTGCATGAATATCCTATTAACATGAATGCCTTTTCTCAAGCAGCAGTCTTGGCTAAGACTCTGCAGCGACTGGCCAAGCTCACACAAGTGAGATGAGACAAGTTCTGAATGGCAGATGTCAGCAGCGAAGGCAGCTGTGTGACGTGGGGCTGCCGTGGAAGGAGCCAGCCGGCTGCCAAGACCTCCGAGCAGCGATATGCTTGAGGTGTGTGTGAACCACAGAATTTTGTGCTTCAGTTGCAGGGCTGCTCTGATCCTTTTTGTGCTCACATATGAAATGTGTCTCCAAGTACCCGAGATAAAATTGGAGCAGTGTGAGACCAAGAAGCACATGTGCATCCGTAGCACCGAGCACCCTTAGAGAACTTGAATGGACTCCGAAGTGAGAGGAACCCATGTCTGCTGTGATAAAAGAGCCAAATGATTGTAGGCTAGACTGATAACTGGCAGTACAGAGGCACAAGGTGGGCTCTGACACACACCGTGGCTGCTGTAACTTTAATGCTCACCTCTCCTATCCATAACCACAGGAACCCATGAGCTCCCAGGAACGAATAAAGAGGAATCAGAGTCTGTCAATGACAATCCCATTCCCGTCTCTTCAGAATCATACAGTGTCCAAGAGTTTTTCAGATGCTAACTACTAATTTACAAAGAGATAGGAAACTGCTGTGACTGTCAAATAAATACAATGACACAGTAATAGCAATAGATCCCAAAATGTCCTGGCTTTAGCTTATCTCTGGGACTTGCAAACTACTAAGTGGCATACACACCCACACAAACTCCTGAGGGTGAGTAGGAAAACATGTGCTTCATGCTCACCGAGCCTCTTTCTTTGCTATCCACTCTCAGGGATCACGATTCCACCTTCTAACTCCTTGAGTGTTTGAGGTTTTAATCTTTAATGTCTCCACACGTTGCTTTTTATTTGGTTAACAGAACCAACAGTAATGGATTAAGTGTCTTTTTTTAATAAGTTGCCATGATTTTTTATGAAATGTGTATGGAACTTCTCAGAATATTTGGTTTTGCTGCTATGAAAGAACAAAGACCACTGTTTGCATGTTGTTCACTAGTGTTAGTGGAAACAACAAGCTAACAGTCTTAGCCATAAATCCAGGAAGCCTTATTCTTCCTTTGTTTTTATGATAATGCAGAATTAAACACCTAACTACCTGTGCAAAACACAAGCAGGGAATCCTTGTCTGATAGTGTTTGTCTCTTTCCAGAGACATTGCTTCATAGTCCACGCTGGGCAGCTGCTGCAGGTTAGCACAGGGGTGCTTATACAAGTCCCCCTGTGTTGTACCCATAGATGGCTACCTGCTCCTTGGGCCTCACCATCCAGCAGGAATGAAAGCATTGCATTTATCCTGGCAGTAGTAAATTTGTGGTGCAACTGACCTGTTATTGCTCTTCATCTGTTGGAATACACGCACAGGCAGAGACATGCTGCAGCTCCCCTTTACGCTAAATGTAGGGTGAGAGGATGAGTGGAGGGACAGAAATTGCTATTGTTTTTAGAGTGTTCACAAAAATTATGAAAAAAGAGCCGTACGTTCAGATAAAATTTGAAATATCTTTAACTCAAACCTACATGACAATGAAGATATTGTAACCTCTCACCTACATATTTCATACAAAGTGAGCCAACAGAACAATAAAAATTGCTGTACATCTCCTTGCTTAATCACTCTTCCCTGCAGCTCTGAACAACAAATTAGACTTTTTAACATTCAAAACAATTCTTTCCTGACAAATGCTGTCTGAAGGAGTTCCTGCAGAGAAGCCTTCTTCTCCTATGGAAAGGTTCAGGAATGTTACTGGCTACTTGGATACAAAGCTGAGGCTTCTAGTGACTGTAAATCAGTCCCATCTTGTTAATGTCAGTAAGGCTATGCTAATTTATGCTTGCTAAAGTACTCGAACCTGCCAACAGGCACCTGGTTAAATAGGTATGTTTAACCTGCTGGAGTTGCTCAGAAACAATTAAAGCAGCAGACAACCCATTTGATGTGGAAAGGTTACACAGTTCAAGTCCATCTATCCCTTCACCATCAGCGGCATTAGGGTCCCCCTGCCAGCAAAGCCTCTGATGGAAATGCGAAGGCAGAGTACTCCAGATACCAGCAATGTGCAGTAGGAGTAATTGAAGAAGGAAGCTGAAGGCTTGCTGAGACCTTGTCCTGCTGTGCCCTGTGCTGAATGATGTTATGATCCAAACTTCCCCCACTATTATCCTTGCAGTCCTTACTTTTGCCTTCTTGACCTGCCATATTTCCTTGGTCTCTTCAGTTCTTGAACAAATTTTCATTTTGTTTATCATTACCACAAAAAAAGCCCCCAAAAACAAAAACCCAAACCAAACAAAACAAAAAAGACAAACAAAGAAACAAAAAATCCACAAACCCCACAAAAAAAAAAAAAAACCACCCAAACCAAACCCCCGCAAAAATCCAACCGACCAAACAAAAAAAAAACCCCATAAAATCACCTGACCTGATGTTGCTATTGCTGCTAGCTCTGCTTACATACCTCATGCTTTTCGTCTCCTCTCTTTTGTCCTCTACTTGGACTGTATACTCTGAGCACTGTTTGCAGCTAAGTGCTGTACAAATACTGGAGATCTAGGTTTGTCCTCGGGCATTACCATAATAAGAAAGGCGTTTCAATTAAGGGCAGTATTGTAAAAGTGTGCCTGTTGTTAATGACAGATTGTCTTTCCTAGGTCCTACCAACACAAACAAAGCAGAGAGAGACCAGAGTACTCATTATGAACAATGCTTCAATGCAATCCTGCTATTTCATTTTCACCCACTTCTTTTCCATACAAAATGTACCTTTTTAATAACAGTTAAATATTATAATGAAACTAAGCAAAAAAGTATTTTCTAATGTAGCAAATTGTGCCCTTGCAGAACTGATGACAGAGATGATAAAAGAAGCATATCAAACAATTTGATTAATCTTTAAGATCATATATCACATGAAGGAATAGTTAAAAAAAAGAATACTGCAAATTTGCAATGCAACCTTGTGATGGCAAGGTAGTTAATTTTTCTGTGTTTTTTGCTTTGTTTTGTTTGTTTGTTTTTTCTTTTCATTCTTGTTAGCATCTACTTTTATGTCTTTACATGGGACACTACTTTCATACTGAAGTAACAGCTTTTTGTTATGGTTTTATATGGCTTGTGAGATGTCAGAGATGATTTTGGTTGCTTTGTGTTCATGCCAGTGGTTGCTACTGTTCTCCTGACTGCAAATTTTTTGTGGAAAGCTTTAACCTGGACAATACCATTAAAGAAACACATAAATTTGAAATGCTAGGGTACTCATTTACATGGAAAGGGAATGGAAGTGTGGATGATTTTTGCAACTCAAATAAATGATATTCTTTCTTTATTAGATGGAGATATGAGACATCTCACTTAACTGTAAACACCCACACTGTAGATATCTCCTTTGACCAAATTATGCTACTCCTGTCACAGTCAATGGAAAGAACTGCCCTATCTTAGCCATTTCCTTTCAGATGAGAGAGATTACACCCTCTGAGTGCCTGTTTCTCCCCCTTAGCTCTAAAGGCTGTCTAGCCTACAAGCTCAGACAGGGAGGTTTGCATTATAGATATTTGCATTTTGTCAACTCAGTCCTTTTTCTTAGTGTTAGATCTGTAAGGGTTGAAGAAAATGCACCTTCTGAGAGGCCTCACTCAATATGTATAAATTGCTCCTTCTGTGCATGCCAGGCTTGGACCAGAGCTGAGTCACAGCTTCTGAGTTTGAGAAAATTTCTGTGTAATGGAAGGACAGTCAGAGCAGGATCTGCAGCACAAGAAGGAACAGGGCAAGGTTGGAAAAGGAGGACTTGGCTTAATCCTCACAGCTCTCACCCCATGCTCTGACACCTCCCTTGGCTGCAGCAGGCAGCCTGGTCTCCAGCCCTCTGGCACAGGGTATCCATGCTCTGAGCCCGTGGCCTTCCTGACACCTCTGCTGATTGCTGCTTCTGGTGTCTCTGACATGAGCTAGCTTTGACCTGAGATGAGAAGAGGAACACTTGCTTCCAGACCATGTGTTCCCAGGGAAAAGTCCTCCTTCCTCGTTCATCTGTCCAGCTGCAGTTTTTATTTGCCACTTACTTGAAAGACTGTGATAAGGAGCAATTAGTAGAAAGGTAGTACAAGCAGGCATCTGCCTCCCTCAGGAATGAAGGCAACAAAATATTGTGAAGGAATTTGCTTCCTTTAGAAACTTAATTCTATTTAAAGGCCTTCCTGTCATATCAATAACTAACCTCAGGAAGAGGGATGTGGCTTGAGGGTTATGGGAACAGTTAATTCCTGACTGCCACTTGCTCCTTATGAAGAGTAAATCCTTCATGATTCTCTCTTCCTCAATCTCTCTTTCACTCTCTCAAAGATGCCTGAATCTAATATAATAGTGAATATTAAGGATTATGTAATTTTTTTTAGCGGTCCTCACAAAACCAACGCAGGAGAGGAATTATTACTATTTTGTATGTCTATAACAAAAAAACCACTATGGGAATGTTCGTGGGAATTAAATTATAGGTCAAATTCACAGAAGAGTCTCAGAGGGGATGGAAAAGCCCAAAATACTTGTTTCAATAGTTAAAGAATTATGTATACCTTTCTAGACTGTAAATCTTTACATTTAGCAAATTTTTTATTTTAAAGACTTTTTTAATTCAAAAAAAAAGGAATTCCACAAACAAGGACATAAGCATATTTGCGTTCTGAGCCAGTCTGAACCAATCTTTTTCATGAAACCTAAAAGACCATTATTCATAAAATTGTGCTTAGAAAAACTGGAGGCAGATGAGAGAAACACTTTTCCCCCAGGCTCCTTGGAGACCAGTGAAGCTGCTAGTAGCTTGCTTTAATGCAGAACTGGAAAAGGGCTCTGCCTACCCACACAGTGTAGCTGTATTTATCTGAAAGTATTCCTATTATTTGCCTTGGATACAATTAATTATTTTGTACCTAAGGTGTTTTGTGGCATACCATTACATCACATTAGCCTTGTGCTTGACATCAGACTGATGCAATGTGATACATTGGGAGTTCTACCAGAGCTGTTTTAATTAGGCAAGGTATTTTATTCACTTAGTGAATATTTGCTTTGAGTTGCCTGTACAAGGCCATAAAATACAAGCACCTCAGTGCTCCCAACTAAATGTCAGATGGGGTATCCTACACTCTGCTGATTAATTATATAATACTTAGATCATTTAGCTAATCTGTTGAATGCATATCACAGAATTAATGAAAGACTTCAAAGCTGCAGGCAGACTTCAGAAATGAATCATCGTGTACAGCACAGTCTTCATTACTCATTGCAGAAATGCAGCATTCGTAGTTACTAAGTTTGTACCGGGAGAGGTGCAAATGGCAGGGTTACCCTGCCAAACTCCGCTTGTTCTTTCTTTTCTGTCTGTTTGAGGAGTCACACACAGCAGGGTGAATAGAAGCTCTGGCTGCTTTTCAGAAGGGCAGAGACTGATTCCTGAGGCACTGATGGGGAAGGGGATTCATCAGTATTGTTCCATTTTCTAGAGTGCTGCAGCACCCATGAACCAGGCTCTTTCCCTGCATTGCTGCCCTGGGTAAAATTTTAGGGCAGTAAAGGAAAATAGTAATGCTTGCCCAAGCAGAAAAATTCTGGGAAGAGCTAGAACATGTGAGGTTTGATTTTCTTTTTTTTTCTCCCACATGGATGTACAATGATTAGCAAACACAGACTGAAAAGTCAAGACATTATCATCATCATCATCACCTATTGTAACGGCTAGAGTAGCTCATTCCATTTTCAGAGTGTTTTTTTTTTTCAGCCTATTAGCAGCAATTAAAGGTATCAGTTTATCAGTTGGCTTCTAAAATGACCATGAGTTTTTTTCCATAACTCTGAGGGCTGGAGTTTATTCAGTTTCTCTGGGATGATGAAGGAGAAAAACTTGGCTTTTTTTTTTTT